>CM045769.1:97924954-98147530 GCA_025200525.1 Camellia lanceoleosa | reverse complement strand
GGATGAACACTTTGTTGTATTTCCGGACAATTTTGCATTGTAGGGAAGCGATGTGAACTAATGCCTTTTCTCTTCTTTCTTCCGCAAGGTCAAGTTCCAATGCTATAGCCGCCCATTTAGAGTCTCGGTAATAAAATTTTTCGGCCCGCCAATGGTAGAGTAAGGCCAACTTCTAGTGGGATGATCAGCTTCCATGCCATATGCTAGGGAGAATGGTGTTTCTCCGTTGATCGGCCAGGTAAGCGAGGTCGATAGTTGGCCCATAAAACATGAGGGAGCTTCTTACTCATTTACTTTACGCGCCTTTCAAGGCTTTTTTCCAACCTTTTCTTCAATCCGTCCCAAGACTACCTTGTTTGACGCCTCATGCTGGGCTCCATTTGCTTCGGGGATATGCCGGTGTGGAGTTAGTAGAACTCTATCTTGTATTCTTCTACAAAGCTTCAAAATTTCGCCATATCAAACCGAAAAGTGCCGTTGTATGCGAAATCGCTGGTATGCCAAAGCGAGTAATGATGTTTTGCCGCATAAACTTCTTCAACATCTTTCCTTGATTGATGCCAAGGCCTTCGCTTCCACCCACTTTGTGAAGTAGTCTGTTGCAAGGTCAAGAAGAAAGAACTTCCTTGCTGTTCGGTGTCGTTGGGAGTGGTCCCACTATGTCTAAGCCCCCCACATTGCACGGAAAGCGCCACGGACTAGTGAGAGGTAGGAGTTCTCCGGGCAAAGTTGATGTATTTGAGTAAAGTGCAAACTTCTGGACACTTTTCGTGATTTTTTGACATACTTCCTCTGAATCCGCTTGCATGTAGGGCCACCAATACCCTTGTGCCAAATAAATTTCCTTTTCCTAAGATGCACAATGATCTTCCTCCTGATGGTATCAGCCACAAACCCTTCGTGTATTTAGGAACAAGAATAAGCTTCTACCTTCTTCGGGTGGACACATTTTAAGTAAGGTCCTCGAGAACGACTTCTTGTATAAAGCCAAGAGATGGAGAGAGCCAAATCGTTGTAATTTGGCTCGATTTTTGTTGGCTTTTCTTTTCTTCTCGTGTAGGGTGCTTAGCCTTTTAGAACAAAGATGATGGGATCCATCCAAGAAGGACCTTAACTCCGCACAACATACCTCTTCAGCCACGGGTCTTCAATACTTGGTGCAGGCGGCAGTAGTCGATCAAGAGAGGATGTGGGATGGAGGTATCTCGCCATCGAGGCGGCCTCGCTAGTTCGCCTCCGCTCTACTATTCTCCTCCCTCGCTAACTGCTTCTATTCTAACGACTTCAAAACTTCTTGATCTGTCGTTCTGACTAAGTTTTGGTGCATTTCTAGCCATTCGGGTCGCCCTTTTGCTTCATAGTCGCTTTTAAATTTGATTCACCACCAATCTGCAGGAGTCATCAGAGACCATGAGTTCGGTGGCCTTCATGTAGGCCGACTTGAGTCCCGCAAGCAGCGCTTTCAGACCGCTTCATTGTTTGATCTCAGCCAAGGCCGATTGCTTGTTCCACTACTAGACCGTCGAGAGAGATGAGGACTATGCCAAGTCTGCGCCATGCTCTGTTGGATGCCCCATCCACAAAGAGCTTCCACATCTCCCCAATAAACAACTTCCGGCATGTGGAGGATCCGGATGATGCCTTTGGGGTCGCCCAGGTGCTAATGTCTTTTTTCAGAGTCCAAAGTTGCGGTGCCGCCTTGTCTTCGATGGGCTCAAGTCCTCGCTTGTTGGCGAGTTTGACTTGGTGTAGCAAGGTCTCGCTTTTGCCTTCTATTACGTCCGCCTTGGGCTCCACCGAGTAGCTTGTACTAGGGGTTGCGCTATTAAGGCCAACCTCCATCCCTAGTTTAGTTGTGTCGATTAGGTGGATCAAATTTGGTGGCTTCCAGGTGAACTACTGCGAAGTCCGCCAAAGATTGGGCCTTATCAAGGTTCTGGGTTGAACTTCACATCATATTGTCCCAACTCCACCGCCCACTTCAAAAATTACCAAAAGTTTGCCCTCTCAAACAAAGCTTTAGTGGAAAGGCCGTGGAGGACGACAATGGTGTGGGCGTGAAAGTATCGTCAATTTCGGAGGCCATCATTAAGGCTGCTAACTTCTCTAGAGGCAAGTACCTTGTTTTGGCTCGAATGTCTTCTTGACATAGAAGATAGGCGTGTTGGATTCCTTCGCCGAACCAACACCGCACTCATCGTCCGAGAGATCGCCAAATAGAGAAGAGTTCTTCCCGTATGGGGGGTAACGAGTAATAATGGAGAAGACATGTACTCCTTCGATGGCGGAGCTTTGTCGCATTCTTCGTCCCACTCAAACTTAGCTTTTAATGACCGAAAGAATGGGCCTGTCAAGACCGGTGATGAATCGGTTAATCTTGCCGCCATGCCGGTGAGATCTTTTCTTCTTTCAATTGAGTTAGGCCTCTAACTCTTGAATTGCTTTGATCCGAGAAGGATCCGCCTCTATACCTCGATTGGTCACCAAGAAGCCTAAGAATTTGCTCGATCCCACTCAAAGCACACTTGACGTTAAGGCGTAACTTATGCTTTTTCAGATCTCGAACATCTCGCTAGGTCCTTGAGATGGTCATTCTCACTCTTGCTCTTGACCACCATATCATCGATGTAAGCCTCCATTGTTTTGCCTAACAATGGCTCAAACATCTTGGTGACCATTCTCGAATGTCGCCTCAAGGTTCTTTAGGCCAAAGGGCATGACCTTGTAACAATATAGTCCTCTTGGAGTGGTGAAGGGCGTTACTTCGTCTGGTTCGTGCATGGCTATCTCGATGGTAGCCTCTCAGATGCGTCAAGGAAGCTAAACTTCTTTGTGTCCTGTTATTAGGTCCACCAATTGATCTATCCTTGGCGGGGAAACCATCTTTTGGACATGCTTTGTTGACGATTTTGTAGTCGACGCAGACGCCGCCACTTCCCATTCTTTTTTGGCACTACTCTAGTGTTAGAGATCCACCGGGGTAGTGCACCTCTCTAATCGCCTCGCTTCTAACAAGTTACCCACCTCTTACGCCACTATCTCGGCGTGGTGGAGTGCCGACTATGAGTGCGTTGGATGACCGGTCTAGCGAAGGGTGGGCGTTGAGTGATGGCAAATGAAGTTGGGATCAATGCACGGCATGTCGATGGGGTCGAGCGAACACTTCGATGTTGGAGGTCGAAATTCCAAGACTTCCAATCTCGTCTTTGGACAACGATGATCCAAGAAGGAAGAACTTTTCCGGTTCTTCTCATCTATTCCGACTTCTACCGAGTCCTCTCGCTTTTGATCACCGCTTTGCCAACATCCGCGAATAGTTCATTACTCTCCGGTTCTTCAACCGAATGAACATATCCTTTGGCGTACGGCTACCATTCAAGCACGGCTGACAAATCGCTTGGACATTATCTGGTCCCCATAAACCTCTTCTATTACTCGGTGTCGCTTTGGGAACCTCATCACTTGGTGGTAGGAGGATGCCCTCGGCGCATGGCATGCACCATGTTACGCCTAAGATGATGTTGTAGGTGGAGGGACCTTCAAAGACCCGTAACTCTACTTGTTCGTGACACTTCCGCCCGACCGAAGGATGATTTTGCCGATCGCCACTCAGGCATGGAGTTGAATCAATCAAAGGGGATAGGGGCCAAGTCTTTATCTTGCAAACTTTAGTTGCTTGAAGGTTTCATAGTACATGATTTCGCACGAGCTACCTTGGTCAATCGGAATCCGCTTGACGTCAAAATCCTTGACTCGAGAGTGAACCAAGGCATCGTTATTGTGGGCAATATATTCATCCAAGTCTTTATCCAAAAGGACATGATGTTTGTGGCTTCATCCTCCTTTGACGATCGGTTGGGCACTTAGCACCTCTTTCAGTGCTCGCTTTTGATTGAACCTCGAGCTCGCACACTCGCTCTGGTTCAAAGACTCATGGATTACGTTGATGGTGCCTTGTGGCGGGCGTCGTCGGCATTCCATTGGGGAGGTTGTGGTCTTAGAAATTTGGCTGCGCCTCCTTCTATGTATTTATCCGGTGGCTGCCGCCACCAATTCTTCGAATGTTGCCTCAACGGCGCAGGCGATTCGGTGCCCTTTTCTTTGTGGAAGGTGCATCTGGATCTGTCATCATAATCCTTACGGGCCTCGCCTAACTTGGCGGCCACTTGACGAAAGGCTCGCCTCGAATCTCACCGAGTATACTAGATAGGCTTCTTGAACACCGTGGTTATGGCGATTCGGACTCTCAACCATCTCTTGTCTTGGTCTTCATCATTGTCTTGCCTCGCCTGCTTTGTTTTGGTTTCGCGGCTCACCGTATTGACCTTTTTGAGGTCTTCTCTCGTGTTGCGTCGCACCGCTTTTTGGCTTAACGCAGCGCCATCCTCTTCCACCCTGATGTGCTGGTGCACTCTTTCCATCAGGGCTTCCATGGTGAGAGGTGGCGTCATGGTGATAAAGTCCCTCAGTCTGTTCTCGACTGGAAGACCTCTTTTGTATTGCGCTATAGCGAGGTTGGTTGGGCAGTCCCCAATCTGGTTGAATGTCTTCCAGTAGCGACTGTTATACGACCTTAGAGTCTCCTTGTCTCCCATGTCGATGGAGAGCAACTGGTCGATCTCCACCGGAGTCTTTGTGTTTGTTCTGAACCGAGTTACAAACGCCTCTGCTAACTGCGCCCAGGAGGCTATGTTGCCCTCTGGAAGCTTCTCAAACCAGGTTAAGCCTAGGTCGCCGAGGCTTGAGGGGAATAAGATACACATCAACGCCTCATTCCGCCGATATACGCCTTAACTGGCGAAAGTGGCTTCAAGGTGGTCTACCTTTCCTTCATCGTCGTGAACTTGGGTTGTAGGAAGCCCGAGGCGCGTTCTCAATCTCTGGGACGAATGGTGAGGTCTGCAGCCTCGCCAATGCCTTATCCGCTGGTTCGTATGCCAAGTGCGGCCTTGGCATTCCAACCTCGACGCTTCCATGCGTCCGAGGAGCCAATCGCTGCAAGGCAGGAACCCTGTGGGGATCGCGCGTCCTGGCGTCCTCCTTCCATCGTGCCTTTTCTTCCAACATGGACCTTAGGTCGGACGACCTAGGTAATTCCGTTTGTCTGGACCTCGTATGGTGTGTATGTGAAGGCCAATAGGTACTCCCCTCAGTGTATGACCTCTCAGGCCTCGTCCTGTCAGACCTGGAGTGGCGAGTCCTGGAAGTTACGGATCGCGTGTCGCCTGTCCTGAGGCTTCTGTCTTCTGGTTGAGAGGGTGTAGAATTCCTACCACGACCCTCGGAGTGGCGAGGGGGCGTCTTGTTGTTGCGCCCCACTCCTGTCGCCACTTCTTTTCCTTTCATCTGGCGTTTCAGAGACTCCATGTCCGCTGCCATCTTACGGATCAGTTCGTCTTGCTCTCTGACGCGATCCTCCAGAATTTGAGAATCAACTCTGCGCCTTTGTCTTTCTGGACTTTGCGAACGAGAGGGATGAGGGCTGCTATTCCTCCTTCGTCCCCTCGCATCCCTCCTGGAATTCTGCCTTTGTGGTTCCAGGCTCGCCATGGGAGGGACCAAAGGAAGGCCTTCGCGCCTTGCACCTCCTTCTGGAGTTAGTCCGTCAACGGCGGACTGAGGTAGTTCTTCGTTGTTCGCCATTGATGTTTAAGAGAAAGCTTGATCAAGAGGTTGTTCTTGTCTTTTGCTTCCCACAGACGGCGCCAATTGTACGGGAAAGAAATACACCTTCTCGTATAATCCTGTTGACCAAGTCTTCGTTCCTCTGTACGATGTCGTTCTACCACCTGAAAATATCAACGTGAGCTAGCCGGGTGCGTGCGAAACCTCTCCGATGCTCTAAGTCAAGAAGCAAGACAAATAAGCAAAGCTCAGATATCCAGGAGCAAAGTTGTACTACCTCCCAAAGGTGATATTAGTGAGCTTTATATAGGTTTCAAGGTGTACGCTGGTAGGACTCTAACTTCTCCTCGCTGAAGAGTCCTCCTAGGACTCTTATTCCTCCATGCGTAGAGTCCTTCTAGGATTCATACTCCTACTGGAAGATAATGCTTATCTTCAACACCCCCCTCACTGCATAGGCCAAGTGAGATGGCTTCATTATGGCCGAACTCCATTACAGCCGAAGTAACCCATAATCCGACTTAGCTTACTTCTCTTACCTCGGTGATACACAACCGAAGCTAACCATAAGAGAGCTCAACCGACTAGGCGCGACCAACCAGGACTCCGAGTTCGAACCGGTATCAATCTCACACCGCCGCCTCAAATGTCTCTCGATCGACCTAGCTCCGCAGACCGGACTAACTTGATAATTTGTCGCAACCGAGCCACGGATGCCCATTTTGTAACCGAACTAACTGCTACTCCACTGCGACCGATGTATTTACTATCTGCCGTTCTTGGGCCTACCTCGGCCCAACATCTAGCTCGGCCCAATTTATGAATATAAATTACCCTCTCAATTCTTTAACAAAGAAATTTTTATAAAACACTTATTTCTTCTGGGGTTTGTACCCAATACTGGTCTTCTCAAAAATACATATTTGATTTCCAAGTAATTTTTTTATATTTTCTTTCCCTTGGGTAAACTTGAAAATTGTTTTATTTAAATTTTTAATTTTTTCTTTTAAAGAGTTATAGTGATTCTGGTTTAGATCTGAATCATTTGATGTTCTGGATCTAGGTTTTATTGTCTTATACAGTTGTTCATGTCTTATTTCCCCATACTTCCCTTGAAGTTTGGCTATTAGGATGTGTTAGTTGCGTTTGGAATAGGTTGGTGGATTGTTTTTCAAACTGTTGTTGTCCAGAATTTTGTTCCTTCACTCGACCATCACTTCTTTCGCTTGAGTGGTTTTTGTGAACTCTCAATACTTTTGCAGGTCTACAAAAGTACTGGGAAGTGGTATTCTCCGCTCGAGTGAAACTTCTTGTGCTCGAGCGGTGTTGGCTCGAGCGTCCCTTGTTGCGCTGTAGCGTTGGTCTTCTGTTTGTAAAACTTCTGCAAGTTTGTATTCTTCGCTCAAGCGAAACTTTTTATACCGGTGCAACTTATTGTATCTAGTCACTCAAGCAACACTTCTTGCTCTCGGCGATATATCGATCGTGAAAAGCCACTTTTGAGTCACTTTTTCATATCTCTCTCTCTAAACTTTTCCACATCCTAGATCCACACCCTTTCTCTCTCTAAAACTTTTATTCTCTCTACAAATACACCTAGATCCGCCGAGCTCACCCGTGTCCCTTTGTTAAAAAGGTAGAGTCGTCGTAGGCTTTCTTTTGATTCAACAAAATTGGGTTTCGCATTTTGAAGTATCTCCATTCTTTCTCTCATCTTCTAAGCTTGAGGTAGGATTCTTTGCACCTTCTATGAGTTTTAACTTTGTTATTTACGATTTCTAAAACAATATTGTGATTTTGGGAATTTTGAAACAAATCTAGGGTTTTGGGTTAAAGATCAAAAGAAAGGTTTTTACAATAAATTCTTGAAAATAGTTGTGGGATTGGAAATGAGATTGAGTTGTGATAAAATAGTTGGTTTTGTTGTGTAGAATTGATTTTAGAATAAAAGGGGTTTTTGCCCTAATTATGTTAAATGTTGATTTTATATAAATTGTGGAATTGGTGTTGGGATTATGAAATTGGATTGGTTTTGATGAGGATGGTGTAGTTGGATTTATTATCACTCACATTTTGAAAATTTAGAAAGTTTATAATGAGAATTACGTATCTGTTTAGAAATATCTATTTTGGGCTATGGGTGGAGGATAACTATTATTGTTGTAGAAATTGCATGAGAATTAGGGGAATTGAAACTATTTTCTCATTCATTTGCATTGAGCATTATTTCACACTTATATATTGAAAATGTTTATCGTTTTGAGAAAAAATGATGAATTTGGGAAACATGTATTGTCTCGTTGAAACAAGTTGGCCTGAGTGTTTATGGTGAAAGTCTTAAAAACCGAGCGTATACATGAGTGCCGATTCCACGGACGAAATGTCTTTAAAATGGCAATAGTGGTGCTTGTATAGCCTATGTTTACATAGGTGCCAGTTCACGGTTTCCCGTAGATGAAATTTCCATGAAAGGTTGTATTGGTTTTAAGATTTCTAGAGCGTAATTCACTGCCCTATTTTCTATTAGGAAATGATTTATGAATTATGATATTAACTTGGCATTGCATAGTTTTGAAAAGAGATATAAAAATGTTTCGGCACAAGTATTGCATATGTATTCACTTTATAGCTTTGTTAAGATTCATATACTATATTAGATTATTTCTACTGAGCTTTGGCTCACCTTATGTGGGAAAACATTTCAGGTGTTGATGATGTGCCTCCACCAAGGCAATAGCTTGGGAGAATTTGGAGCAAGAGTTTCATTTAGTTGGTTCTTTTTTTGTATATATTTTGCATAGGCCAAGGTCCTTTAACTGTATTGGACTTGAATTCCACTTTTGTTGTAACCAAGAACTGTCTTGGAAAGTTGTAAGCCTTTAGGAAATTTGTTATCTGTTTTGTTTTCATATCTTATCTCTTATTGTAACATGTGTTATAGATTTAGGGTTAGATTTATGAATGTATATCTGCATATGTTACCATTTTCTACAAGAAATTGGGATTAATGGAAGATAACTATTTCATCGCATGTTATTATGTAATTAATATTATGAGTGGTTTATTATAATTATTTTGTGGTGTTACAACTTGGTATCAGAGCATACTGGGTTTGAATACTTTTGATACGTGGGAAATGATTCTTGCCACAATGGTTTTATCTCGCTTGTATGTTTGGTGTGCTATGTGATAACATGTTTATGTGATTATATAGGTATGACATTTAATTTCTATGATATTGATTAGGCCTACAGGTTTGTAGAAGTCCTATTAGAAGAGCACTTGATCATAGCTATTTCTAATTGGAACTTTGGCAATGCTGTGAGACGATCATTATCTAAGAAGGAAATTCGTATATTTTTATGTGACTACGTGTTTATGTAGAGCTTAATTTCTATTGTCCATTGCCTTAGGACACGGTGAGTTAACATCGACACATTTGTAAATGTGCCAATCTCTTTCATTACCTTTATTAGGATGTCGTGAAGGACGTGGTGGTAGTAGGTGTGGTAGGCCTAGACGACATGAGGTGCCGTTACCGGATGAAATTCCAACGCAGGAGGAAGGAGTAGGTCAGGCTCGTGTGGCCGAAATAGTTGGTCAGCAGGCCATGGGCGCGTTGACCCTTGAAATGGCCAGAGCTTTGTGGGAATCTATGGACATTCTTAGGGTTGAGAATCAAGTCCAAGCCCAAATTGCTAAAGTAGGGCCGTCCTTTTTAAAGAGGGAGTTCTTTTGGTTGAATCGAAATGAGTTTTTGAGTGAACCTAAGGAGTCACTGAAGGCGGATAGGTAGCTAGAACAGATGGTAAAAACGTTCGAGATGCTCAACATCGAGGATGATGCGCTGAGAGTAACCTTGGCATCCTTCCAACTGAAGGGAGATGCGGGTCAATGGTAGAAGTATGCGCGTGGGCACATTGGGGTGACTTGGGAGACTTTTGTCAACGCCTTCCAAGACTAGTTTTTGCCTTCCACTATTAGGGAAAAGTTGAGGGATTAGTTTCTGAAGCTCAAGTAGCTTAGTTTACTAGTAGCCGAGTTTGAGACAGCTTTCTAGATCTGCACCGGAACTCGTGGCTATAGAGAAACGCTGCTATATCAAGTTCGAGAAGAGGTCGAGGATTGGACTTCTTTTCAAGGTAGTTGGGTCGATGGTTAGGTACTACGAACGCCTTGTAGAGGCGGTGACTCATCTTGAGACCGTAGTTCAGGCTGAGAAAGAGCGGATGAGGGGCTCCAGGAGGAGTTGGGAGGTTCAGTGGGAGAGTCGGGACAATAAAAGGCAGAGAGGTCCTGCTTCGTAGTAGTCTTAGGTTGCACAGTCTATATCCACATTTCTTGTGTTGAGTTCGAGTTTAGGAAGAGGTAATTATGAAGGCTTCTCTTGTTTTAAGTGTGGCCAGCTGTAGAGAAGAGCAACAATTTGCACTGTCTGCAGTTCATTCTCAGAGCCAGAGTTAAGGGAGAGGGCAGTCACCTATCTGTTATCAGTGTGGGCAGTTAAGGCATGTGATGAGGTTTTGTCCTCAGTCAGATGGCACACCTGGTGTGTCTGGATCGAGGTAGACACAAAGCAACCAGCTTGCCCAGTCAGCACAGGCTTCGAAGGACAATCAGGGGGCCTTTTCGGCCCAATAAGTGTATTAGACTTATGCTTCGAGACGTGAGTAGGTGGGGCAGAGACCTACAAGGCGTGTGTATGTTGTTACCACGCCAGACTTGGTGCTAGCTCCTTCAGTTGTGAGAGGTACTATACTATCATGCAATTCAATTGCCAATGTGTTAATTGATATGGGTGCATTCCATTCTTTTATCTCTTTTACATTTGCATCGACATTAGGATTAGAAGTGGCTCAGTTAGCATCTCCACTTAGGCTAGAGTCTCTTGTGGATGGTGAAGTTGTTTTGGATCAGGGGTGTCGGGGTTGTGATGTAGAGATTACTGATCGTTGACTTCCTTTTTCATTTGCATTGATTGACATGTTAAGTTTTGATACTATATTGGGTATAGACTGGTTGTCATCGGATCGGGCTATCATAGATTATTACCGCAAAGGGTTCTTGTATGTATCTCGAGTGGTATTTTTTCATTTCTTGGGGACCGAAGTTGATAGAGCTTTGTTTCCAATGCGTGATCTGCGTGGTCGGAGTGAGATTAGTGGTCTTCTTGCAACCTTCCTGGGTAGTGAGTGTGATAAAGTATGAGTTGAGTTACAGAGGGTAGTCTATGAATATCCAAACGTCTTTATTAAAGATCTCATTGGTTTACCACCTCACTGTGAGATTGAGTTATCTATTGATTTAGTGCCTTGCACAACACCCATTTCTATGGCACCATATAGATTTGCACCTGCCGAATTAAGTGAGTCGAAGATTCAACTCTAGGAATTGTTAGATAAAGGTTTTATCCGCTCTAGTACTTCGCCTTGGGGAGCACCGATGCCAAGAAGAAATATGGTTCATTGCGACTTTGTATAGATTATCAGAAATTGAATCGGGTAACTATTAAGAACAAATACCCAATGCCTCGTATAGATCATTTATTTGATTAGTTGAATGGGTCTTGTTGCTTTTCTAAGATAAACCTAAGATTGGGTTATCATCAATTAAGAGTGAAGGAGGATGACATGCTGAAGACGACATTCCGTACGTAGTATGACCATTACGAGTTCCTAGTGATGCCTTTTGGGTTAACCAACACACCGACCACATTTATAGATTTGATGAATTGAATCTTTTGTGAATTTTTAGACCACTTTGTAGTCGTCTTTGTTGATGGCATCTTGATTTACTCATCCTCTAAAGAGGAGCACGGGAAACAATTGCAAGTGGTGCTTGAGTTGCTTAGAGCCCACAAATTGTATGCTAAATTCAAGAAATGTGAATTCTAGTTGAAAGAAGTTAAATTCCTAGGTCATGTGGTATCTGGAGAATGAGTGACTGTAGACTCTTCTAAGATAAAATCAGTACAAGATTGGAAACAACTTAAGAATGCCTTAGAGATTCGTAGTTTCTTGGGGTTGACCGGGTATTGCTGTCGGTTTGTAAAGATTAGCCTCACCGTTGACTAGATTAACGAGGAAGGAAGTTAAGTTTGTGTGGAATGAGACTTGTGAGAAGTATTTTCAAGAACTTATGGTTAGACTTATCACAACTCTAGTGTTGATTATTTCCAAAAAGGGATTTGGGTTATTTGGTGTATTGTGATGATTCACAGGAATGCTTGGGTTGTGTCTTGATACAAGAAAGGAAGGTAGTATCCTATGGCTCACGTCAATTGAAAACACATGAGAGGAACTATCCTGCCCATGACTTAGAACTAGCAGCCATGATCTTTGCTTTGAAAATTTAGAGGCATTACCTTCATGGTGAGAAGTTCGAGGTGTTTTTTTATCATAAGAGTTTGAAGTATCTATTCTCACAGAAAGATTTGAATTTGAGGCAAATGAAGTGGATGGAGTTTATGAAGGATTACGATTTTGAGTTGCACTATCATCTGGGAAAAACCAATGTAGTGGCCGATGTCTTGAGTAGAAAGTCCTTTAGCAGTGTAGCGAGTATTGCCATCCGGGAGTGGGAGATGTTGGGTGTTATTGGCGAGTTTGACTTGTATCTTGGCCAGTCCGTTGAGTCGGCAGCTTTGTTTTCGATAGTTGTACAACCTACACTTGTGAACTGAGTTATAGAAGCACAAAAGGGTGATCTTGAGGTAGAAACCCACCGGGAGAAGATCTTTAGTGGAAATGTAGAGAAGGGATTGAACATGTATTATGACTTGGGTGTTAGATAGCTTGACCCATTTTTGTGCAATAGTCTTGTCGAGAGGAGGTACTTTAAGAGTTTTACCATTTGCACCTTGCAAGGCACGAGAGCCACAAAGATGTATCAGGACCTTAGCTACCAATTTTGGTGAAAGGGAATAAAGAAGGATGTAGCTGTGTTTGTGTCGATTTGCTTTACTTGTCAACAGGTAAAGGCTGAGCATCAGAGGCCAGCGGGTTTGTTGCAACCTTTACTTATAGTCGAGTGAAAGTGGGAACATATCATGATGGATTTTGTTGTGGGTCTTCCAAGAACTCAGCGGGATAATGATCGTATGGGTGGTAGTTGATCAGCTGACTAAGTCAGCGCATTTTGTATCTATGCACATGAGTGACTTGATAGACTATCTTGCCGACCAGTATATTAAGGACATAGTTCAACTTCATGGGGTCCCTGTGATTATTGTTTCGGATAGAGATCTACGTTTTATGACTCGATTATGGCAGAGCTTGGAGAATGCCTTGGGCACTAGGTTAACTTTTAGTATCGCCTATCATCCTCAGACTGACGGGTATTCAGAGCATACCATTCAGATCCTTGAAGTTATATTTTGGGATTGTGTTCTTGACTTTAAGCGGTCATGGGAAAGACACTTGCCCTTAGTAGAATTTGCCTATAACAACAGTTTCCAGTCGAGTATTGTTATGGCACCGTTTGAGGCCTTGTACAGTAGACCGTGTAGATTTCCTATGTGTTGGGTCGAGGTGGGTGATGCACCTATTACAGGTCCAGAGTTAGTTCGAGAAATGACGGAGAAAGTTACACTTATCTGTAAGAGGTTGGTTACGACTTAGAGTCGTCAGAAGAGCTATGCCAACCGTAAGAGGAAACCGTTATCCTTTGAGGTGGAAAAACGCATCTTTTTGAAGATATCACCTAGATAGGGTTTAATGAGGATTGGGAAGAGCTGGAAGTTGTCTTCTAGGTTTATTGGGCCCTTTGAGGTCCTAGAGCGGATTGGAGAGGTAACTTATTGTGGAAGCCGAATAACTGGCAGAATCAGAAGCATACACTCTGGGAGACAGACATTACTCGGCTTTATCCTGCACGATCAGGAGGCCGAATGCAATAGGTAGGCCAAGTATTTATTGAACTATGGAGCCGAGTAAATAAGCGGATAATGAGTGAGAAATGGGCCAAGTCCCGAGGCCCAGGAAACGAGTATAAATAAAGGAACAACAGACAAAAAAAGGTATGTGAGAACTAGTAAGCTTAACTTAGAATACAAGTAATCCTGAGTATAGAGACTGACTTGCCCATTGGAGTGCTAATTCCGGTACCCCCGACCAGAGTGTTTATTCATTTTCAGGTGACTAGCAGAGGATCCCGAGCGTCCCCCAGGATCCGAAGAGTATTTCCAAACCACTTCTCCACACTTATCGTTTGGCTTCGCCGCCACAGCTTTCCAAGGTTTATAACGTGTTTCATATCTGTATGCTCTAGAAGTATGAGTCGGATTCGTCCCACGTGTTGGATTAGACTGAGTTAGAGATGGATGAGGATGCCTTGTATGAGGAGAGACCCGTTAGAGTTTTAGATACTTGAGACCAAGTCTTGCGAGGCAAGACGATTCTTTTGGTAAATGTATGGTAGCGATACCACGGGGTTGAGGAGGCCACTTGGGAGCGTGAGATGAAAGTTCATGAGAAGTATTCGGACCTATTTATTGATGTTTGAATATGTATTGAGAACTTTGTTATGTTACTGTAATATAAACATTGTATATATTTTGAAAATATGAATTGTATATTCAGTAATGAACAAATGCTTATCTTGTTAATGAGAATGGATGACCGGTGGATGGGTCATGGTGATGAATTTAAATTACTATCATTGTTGTAATTGGTTTAAACTTGGTTTTAATGTTTGATTCAAAATTTCAAGGACAAAATTTCTTAAGGAGGGGAGGTTATAACGATTCTAGTTTAGTCCCAAACCATTTGATATTTTGGATCTGAGTTTCATTGTCTTATACAGTTGTTCATGTCTTATTTCCCCTTACTTCCTTTCGAGTTTGGCTATTGGGATGTTTTGGTTGCATTTGGAATAGGTTGGTGGCTTGTTTTTCAAATTGTTATTGCCCAGAACTTCGCTCCAGTGTCACTTCTTGCGCTCGTGGGGTCATTGTGAACTCTCAGTACTTTTGTAGCTCTACAAAAGTACTGGGAAGTGGTATTCTCTGCTTGAGCGAAACTTCTTGCGCTTGAGCGATGTTGGCTAAAGTGTCCCTTGTTGCGTTGGAGCATTGGTCTTCTGTCTGTAAAGCTTCTGGGAGTTTGTATTCTTCGCTCAAACGAAACTTCTTGTATTCAAGCGGTGCAACTTATTGTGTCTGGTCGCTCGAGTGACACTTCTTGTGCTCAAGTGATTTGTGCGTATATCAGTCTGTGAAAAGCCACTTTTGAGTCAGTTTTTCATATCTCTCTCTAAACTTTTCAAAATCCTAGATCTACATCCTCTCTCTCTAAAACTCTTCTTCTCTCTACAAATACACCTAGATCCGTCGAGTTCCTCACCCACATCCCTTTGTTAAAAAGGTAGAGCACGCCGTGAGCTTTCTTTTGATTCGAACAAAGTTGGGTTTCGACATTTTTAAAGTATCTCCATTCTCTCTCTTGTCTTCTAAGCTTGAAATAGGGATTGTTTCCACATTCTATGAATTTTAACTTCGTTATTTGCGATTTCTAAAACAATATTGTGATTTTGGAGATTTTGAAACAAATCTAGGGTTTTGGGTTAAAGATCAAAAGTGAGGTTTTTACAATGGATTCTTGGAAATAGTTATGAGATTGGAGATGAGAGAGTGTTTTGGGAACTTTGGTAAAAAGCTAGGTTTTTTGGCTTTCTAGTTTTTTTTACACAAAAAAGTCACAAAAAAGAAAGCTTTTTTAACACAAAAAAGTCAAAAAGCTACAAAAAAAAAAAAAAAAAAAAGGGCCAAAAAAACTAGTTTTTACCAACTTTCCAAAATACCACGGTTGTGGTAAAATAGTTGGTTTTGTTATGTAGAATTGATTTTAGAATAAAAGGGGTTTTTGCCCTAATTATGTTAAATGTTGATTTTATATAAATTATGGAATTCGTGTTGGGATTATGAAATTGGATTGGTTTTAATAAGGATGGTGGAGTTGGATATTTATTATCATGCACATTTTGAAAAATTGGAAAGTTTATCTTTAATGAGAATTATGTATCTGTTTAGAAATATTTGTTTTGGGCTATCGGTGGAGGATAGTTATGACTGTTGTAGAAATTACATGAGAATTATGGGAATTGAAACTTATTTCTCATTCATTTTCATTGAGCATTATTTCACACTTATACATTGAAAATGTTTATTGTTTTGAGAAAAAGAGGTGAATCTGATAAACATGTATTGTCTCGTTGAAACAAGTTGGCTTGAGTGTCTATGGTGAAAGTCCTAAAAACAACGCATATACATGGGTGCCGATCCTACGGACCAAATATCCGTAAAATGGCAATAGTAGTGCTTATATAGCCTACGTTTACATGGGTGCTGATTCACTGTTTCTCACGGACAAAATTTCTGTGAAAGGTTGTATTGGTTTTAAGATTTCTAGAGTGTGATTCACCGCCCTATTTTCTATTGTGAAGGAAATGATTTATGAATTATGATATTAACTTGGTATTACATAGTTTTGGAAAGAGATATGTAAATGTTTTGGCACGAGCATTGCATATGCACTCACCTTATAGCTTTGTTAAGATTCATATACTGTATTGGATTATTTCTACTGGGCTTTGACTCACTCTATGTAGGAAAACATTTCAAGTGTTGATGATATGCCTTTACCAAGGCAATAGCTTGGGAGGACTTGGAGCAAGAGCTTCATGTTGTTGGTTCTGTTTTTGTATATGTTTTGCACATGCCAAGGGCCTTTAACTGTATTGGACTTGAATTCCACTTTTATTGTAACTAAGAACTGTCTTGGAAAGTTGTAAGCTTTTAGGGAATTTGTCATCTGTTTTATCTTCATATCTTATCTCTTGTTACAACATATACTATAGATTCAATGTTAGATTTGTGAATGTATATCTGCATATGTTACCCTTTTGTACAAGAAATTCTAATTAATGGAAGATAACTATTTCATTGCATGTTATTATGTAATTAATATTGTGGGTGATTTATTGTAATTATTTCGGGGCGTTACAATAATCATTTTCAATTTTCGAATCACTAGAAGAATTCTTGAGGGAATCATTTTTATTTTTTGAACTTTCATTTTTATTTTTTGAAGTTTCATTTTCATTTCTAAAGATTTCATTTTTATTTTTCAATATTTCAGTTTCATTTTCCAAAACATCATTTTCAAGTTTCAAATCATTTTGTTCATTTTTCAAAATAGGAAATTCTTTTGATTTCAAAATGTCATTTTCTTCTTTTATTTTTAAAAAATCTTTTTGTAACATTTCAATTTTATTGGATAAAGATTCATTTTTTTTGTTGAACTTGAAAGCAATTTTTTAAGAGCAATATTTTTAATGCCAATTTTTCAAAATTCATCATGCATTTCTTCAAATGCGGATTGTAACTCATCAAAAGGATACGATTCATTATTAAAATCACATACCTCATTATTTTTATTTGCCATTAAGCATAAATGAGATGTTTCATTGTTGTTGCTTTCCTCATCAAAGCAACATTTATCATTATCTCCACATGTAGATTTTACTTCTTCTGTAATTCCATTTACTTGAGTCATGCCTCCGTGTGTGACTTCTAATTTTTTCCAAATTTCTTTTGCTATGTCACAATCACAAATTTTATCATATTCATTAGGATCAAGTGCACAGTACAAAATATGTTTTGCTTTTAGCATTTGTTTTGAGTTTTGCTAAGGTCATTCTCATCTCATTCATCTTTTGTTTTAAGGACGTTCTTTGTGTCTACGATTTTAGAGGGAATAATTGGACAATTTTTAATAATATTTCATACTTTGTAGTTTGTCTCTTGAATATGTATCATCATTCTATTTTTCTAATGATTATAATTACTACCAGTAAAATATGCAGGCTTGGAAGGTGAGTGACCATCAATAATTTGTATTCATATAATGGTTGCCATTGATCAACTCTAAGACTGTTAAGTCAAAACATTTTAGAGTCCTTACTCTAATACTAATTATTATCTCAAGTAGGCAATCCAAGAGGGGGGCGAATTGGGTTCTTAAAAATAATTTCACAATATTAAAAATAATAATCAAAATATTCGAATCTCAAAAAGTAAAATAATAGAATAATAATAATCAATAAAAAAGTAAAAGAGATAGGGAAAGAGAATCAAATACAGTGATTTATAGTGGTTTGACACGCCGGACCTACGTCCACTCCCCAAGTATCCTCCTTGGGAATTTCTCCACTAATCTTGAAATAGTAATTGCACCACTAGCTTCAGGGGTGCTAGTGAACCGTTACAGACTAGTTTAGAATCTAGTGCCTAATCACACTTAGCCTCCGTTTGGGAAGTGGGTTGGTTTTTTGGCTTTTTGGCTTTTTTGGCTATTTTAGCTTGGGCTTAAAAGCTTGGTTTGGGAAGGGCTTTTTGGCTTTTTGGCTTTTTTGAGTTTTTTTGTGAGAGAAGAATGTAATGATTATAAGTTGGATGTGATATTTTGTTTGTTATGGCTAAAATAGCCTATTTTATTTTTTGTGGCTAAAATAGCCAAAAAAGCCTGCAAACCCACTTGCCAAACACAGCCTAACCAAGTGATTTTATTCCAAAAACCACTCACAAAAATAATCTAATTAGTTTTGAATCCGGTGCCTAGTCTTACCTAACCCAAGTGATTTTATCCGGAAAAATCACTCACAAAAACTCTTTTATTTATTTATTTATTTTATACAAGAATAATAAGAAAAAGGGATAGAAAACCCTTTTACAATTTTGGTCAAATTCTCAACAAATTTTCTCACAGAAAATACAACTCAATGAAGCACAATAATATTTTGAGAACAAATAAATATCACAGATTTTTTCTTTTATTCTATTCTTAAACTCTTATTTTTCTTCAACCAAAATATTCCTTATATATCATAAAATTATATCCGTTGGCTCATATCTGTTGGAGAGAGGAGGAGGCTCCTCTTCGAATCACTGATTTCACGCCTGACACTCTTCATTACGGACACACGAGATCTCTTCCATTTTAAAAATTGCAGCTCAAAGGTTTGAAACAATTGGTCAAATGTCACTTTCAATAAGTAGAGATACAAATATTTTAAAAACTTTTTCCCTAAAAACAAATGATGCACAGTGATTGCATAGTAACTTTTCTATTAAAATTTTTAAATGCACAGTAATTTCGCTATTAAAATATTTGACTGCATAGTAATTTCGCTATTAAAATATTTGAATGCATAATAAAATCTCTTTAAATAACATCTATATCATATCTGAAAATATATACTCCTTTTAAATTTTTTTTAGAGATTTTAAATACAGTTTAGTAAAAAAATGACCCACCGCCTATTTGGGTATATCAAGTTTTGTCAAAAAATTACAACTCACCAAAATCAAATTTGTCAAATGAAAACATTTCATCAACATCAAATTTGTCAAAAGATGAATAGTGATCAGCCGGATTTTTCAAAATCGTGAATAATAAAATTTTCAAAATATTTTCATTTAAATAATATTTGTAAGAAATATATCATACAATATATATTTTAAACAAATAATATTTTGTGTCAAATAATATAAAATATGTATATTGAAAAATCATAATTTATCATATAATATTTTAGATATCATCAAAATTAGACTACATGATTAATAAAATTATAAATAAAAACAAAAGTGAATAGAATGATTTTTTGGTCAATTAAAACAATAAAATATTTTATTTTTATTTTTATTTATTTTTTTGTGAAAGTAAGCGCTCAATAGTTTCAGATGAAAAGATCTCGAAAAAAATATATGAAATAAAAACAAAAATGATTGAGGCCTCAAATTTTTTGGCTCAAATTTGCCTCGAATTTGTTTTTTTTTTTTTTTTGATGCTTTGCTTGTTATTATTATTATTATTTTTATTATTTTTTTTTTTGCAATGTATTAGCCCAGAAAAAAAAAAAAAAAATTGCATTCGAGGCAATTTCAAGCCTCAATTTCGAAGCCTCAATCAAAGCCTTAAAAAAAATGTCCAAAACAAAGCACCGAGCGCAAAGTTAGGACATGTGAAATTTTAACACGATTTTTTTTGTACGAGTTTAAGTACCTATTTGTCCAAATTATGGGGACAAGTTAAAACACAGATAAATTAAAAAGGAAAATATTAGGTTTTATGAAGAATTTTCATGAAAATTATCATGAAAATCATTTGCACCGTTGGATCATGAGACACATACCTGATCTAACGGTACAGATGATTTTCATGATAGTTTTCATGAAAATTTTAATGAAACTTAGCATGACCCAATTAAAAATATGAGGATAAATATGTTCAAACAATTTGGATAGATATATAAAAAAAAAAATAAAAAATAGACAAATATGTTAAAAATATTGGGATATATAAGTTAAAATAATTTAACAGATAGATAAAAAAATATTGTGTCCTTATAACCAACAAAAGCCAAAACTCGTGTTAGACTTTTCACTAATTGTTTCTTGTAACTGTGGTTTGGACAGTCTAGTTGTTTGAGTTCTACTAAAAATATTTTAAGCATAAAGCTTCCTACCCCCAGCTGGGGGTGACACTCAGTGAGGTGTCCAGCTGGGGGTGCACAATTTTTTTTTTTTTTTTTTTTTTTTGTTTTCAGCCAATCCCCAATCGACACGCCACCTGGGGTTGTCGTGGGGTGGCGTCTTGGGTGTATAAATCACAACTCATATTTTAATTTGCGATTTAGTATGAAAGTAGAAAATATTCTAGGGCCTAGCTTTTACATAATTTTTGGGGGTCAAAGCGGTTGCTTTATTGGCTTGGCTTGTGCTTAAGGCTGGTCTTGGAGTGGAAAATATTTTAGGGCCTAACTTTTACATAATTTTTGCAAATTTGTAACTTTTGAGTATAACTTATCAACTAAAAATAACTTAATAAATTTTAGAGTAAATGATAAATATACCCCTTGAGATTTGATTAAAATACGAATCGCCTTCTGTAGTTTTGAAATTACATTTTACCCCCTGAAATTTCTAATTTCATAACAAATCGCCTTTTATTAATAAATCATCAAGTCAATTAACAGTTTTTAATGATATTAAAAATATGTTTCAATTAATAATTTAGGTAATTTTATTATTGTATGGGAGATCAATTATGAATTTCATTTTTTTAGTTAATTTTGTTAAATAAAAAATTCTAATAAAGGGATATTTGTAATTTTTTAAACCACAGAGGACAATATATATTTTAAGTAAACATCAGGGAGTGTATTTGTAATTTATCCTAAATTTTATTAAGTTATTATTCAAAAGAAGGAGAAAAGATACTTTCAACTTGTATTTTGTGCTCATCAACTTTCAATTACAACTTCATCAAACAGGCCTAGTTGAGCTATGAAAACATCAATTTTAAGTTGGTGAATATCATCAACTCCTTTGTAGGAAATGAATGTCCCAAGATCAAGAATCAAAATGGTGTGCAAACCAGAGGTACAACCTTGTCAACACAGCATGTTATACTTCAATAACGTGTTAGGTTGCTACCTAATATGTTCTCTTCCTATAGTTTATTACTGGGTAAGTATAATCATGTCATTTTGGCCCCTTCTCTTCACCTGGACCAGATTTATTTATTTATTTATTTATTATTTTTTATTTTTTTGGGCACACAGACAAAAATATTCTGAACAAACAAGCAAAAACAAAACTTTACAACTGTGATATCAATTTTAAATGGACAAACACTGTACTTGTCTTGTATATGTGCATATCTTACTTTATAATACCCCCAAATGCATAACCAAAGTTTTCTTTTCATAATATGGAGTCTGATATATAATATGTAGGTCTGTTTGGTAGAATTTTTTTAAAGTTACAAGTTAATAATCAAAAAGTATCCCTATCACAGCTTTTAAATAATTAATTTTTTAAAGTTATTTCTGTCTAATAAGTTACAAGTAAAAATTGTACTAAACAGTTTGATACAGATTTTGAAATAAAAATAAACTATAATCACCCTAAAAAACTATAATAAACAGTCCCGCAATGGCTTCACGTAGTGGGATGATTCATCAAGTCATCATGAATGTCATTATATTTAGTTTTATACAAATTATCTATACTAACATTCACATGATACTTAATAATATATATTTCAAATCACATTGACAAACTAGTGAAATTACAAGTACAAATAAAATATTGAGATATCAACACTATCGCTTCAACAAAATTAAGTAAATATTTATACTTTTATAATTATCTATGGTGACATTTTTATTTTCTAAAAGATCGAATAATAGTCTTGTCTTTCTTGATATATCTAACCAAACAAAATATGAAATGTCAGTATAAAGTTTGATTTTATTTTTGACAATCACTTAGGTAAAATTATAGAAATTAGCTTTTTTATTTTTATGTTCAGTGGGGTCAATTGGTAAAAAGAAAACTTTGGATAAAATTTTGGATGTACTCTAAGAAATTTTGTAACTTCTCACGCGTCAACTGAGACCAATAAGCTTAACACTAAATTTGTAATCACAGAAGATACAATTATAAAGAATGAAAGATCATATATTAAACCCAATATTTTATTACTCAGATTCAGTTTGAATTTATAATATAACATTGAACTCCTTATACAGATAGAATAGATCATTTAAGGACAAACAACACGTAATATGTTTGATACAAGAATTATATGGTGTTGTCCATCTACTCACATTAAATGACAAAATACCTTTATTTAATACTACTATTTACTCACAAGCACAACTTACGTCTGATAGCACCTAATCGGTGTTGAATGTGAGACCTAGAGAGAGCACACTCTTAGGTCTCATGGTGCACCCACTAGATCAACTCCTATTACATTATATTATTACATAAGTTGATAATTCATACTACGCAGCACGATCGACCTTGTGTTTTGTTAGGCTCTAGATGAACTTTAGAAACAGGCCTCTATACTTATTAAAATAATGAGTAAATTATAAATATATTTTCTCGAGATTTGCTTATTAAAGTATGATTGTCCATTATAATTAAAAAATTATAAATATCTCCTTGTTAATTTTTTTTATTTAACAGAATTAACTATAAAAAAAAAAATTCATAATTGCTCTTCTATATAATAATAAAATTACCTAAATTATTAATTGAAACATATTTATAATATCATTAAAAACTGTTATTTGATTTGATGATTTATTAATAAAATGGACGATTTGTTATAAAATTAGAAACTTCAGGAGGGTGGAATGTAATTTCTAGAATCACAAGGAGCGATTTGTATTTTAATCAAACCTCAGAGGGTGTATTTGTAATTTATTCTAAAATAAATTATTAGTAAATTGATATGTATACATATTTTTTATTTTTATTTTATGTTGCTTTAGAACTCAAAAATATGTTTTTAAAAAATGGTCTTGTTTTCAATTTTTCAAGAAAAGAAAACTTCAAGAAGAATTTAAAACTATAATACAAAATAAAAATTAAATCAAAATATCACTTGAACATTACTCTTCTCATATTTTAAATGTAAAATTACTAATTGAATTTGCATAATCTAGCTTATGTACTACATTTTTTCCAATAGATGACATAATTAATTTATTCAATTTTTATTATGATAGCTAATTTATTCAACATTTCTTATGATATGGTTAGTAAATATAACATTTGATTAATTTCAACTCTAAAAATTTTATTTTTCCATAGGCAATTGTAGTTGACAAAGTCAACAATATTTATATGGGTAATGCTATAGTGTGCAACTTACACCTTACACCTTTTTGTGTTCACTTACACCTTACACTTACACCTTTTTTACCTTGCATTTACACCTTTTGTGTAAGTGGCACATGGTGTGCAACTTATACATTTCATTTATACCTTCCACTTACACTTACACCTTACACTTATACCTTACACTTACACTTTTTGTGTTAGTGGCACATGGTGTGCAACCCACTTACACCTTTTGTGGGTTGCACACCTAAGAAAACTCCTATTTATATATACAATCAGTGCATTTGACAAATAATCACTCATTACTTTTAAATTATTCACCACCGTTATATGAGGTAGGCAACTTAAGAGGGGATAAATTGAGTTTCTAAATAAATTACTAAATTAAAAATTAATCCAAATAATAAGTAAATAAATATGCTTAACAATATAAAATAAAGTATTGAAATAAAATGAGCAAAGAGAAAAGAAATCAAACATATCGATTTATAGTGGTTTGGTACGCCGGGCTTATGTCCACTCCCAAAATATCTCCTCGGGAATTTCTCCACTATTTTTCAAATGGTAGCTACACTACTAGTTTCACGGGTGCTAGTGAACCTTTATAACAAGTGACCAATCATGATCAATCCGACTAGTTTCGAATCTGGTGCCTAATCACACCTAAGCAAGTAATTTTATCTAAAAAATCACTCACAAAAATATCCCAATTAGTTTTGAATCTGATGCCTAGTCACACCTAACCCAAGTAATTTTATTTTAAAAAAATCATTCACAAAAGCTCTCTCTTTATATGAAAATAATATGAATAAGGGATAGAAAAACCCTTTTACAATTTTGATCAAACTCTCAACAAATTTTCTCATAGAAAATACAATTCAATGAAGCAAAATACTATATTTGAGAGTATTTTAATACACAAAATTTTCTCTTATTTTTACTTCCTCACTTCTTAATTTTCTCCAACTAAAATACTTCTAATATATTGTACGAGCACGAAATATTGTTCTCATATAATCCTGTTGATCAAGTCTGCGCTCCTCCAAACGTCGTCGCTTTATTTCCTGAAAACACAAACGTGAGCTAGCCGGCGGGTGTGTGCCGGATACCTCTCCAATGCCTAAGCCAGCAAAATAGACAAATAGACAAAAAGCTCTGTATATTCGGAAATCAAAGTTGTGTTACCTCTCCATAGGTGATGCTATGAGCTTTTATAGGTTCCGTGTGGCACAATCCAAGTAGGACTCTTACTCCTCCATGTAGAGTCCTCCTAAGAATCACATTTCTGAAAGATAATGCTTATCCTTCGACACCCCTCTCACTGCTTAAACCAAGTGAGATGGTTCTACCATGGTTTGATGTCAATACGACCGGGGTAACATGGCCATGCTAAAGCCGCAGACTAGATCGAGCTCCCACTAGCTCGGTTCTTCCTTTCACTGCATGTACCTCGACTTGACATATTCTAACTGGGTTGTCTGAGACCGTACTAACCACAACAAGCTTGGACCG
The DNA here is from genome assembly GCA_025200525.1 of Camellia lanceoleosa. Classification (NCBI taxonomy): domain Eukaryota; kingdom Viridiplantae; phylum Streptophyta; class Magnoliopsida; order Ericales; family Theaceae; genus Camellia; species Camellia lanceoleosa. The sequence goes on along the minus strand of CM045769.1, from coordinate 98,122,692 downwards.
AGCTAACCACAACGAGCTTGGACCGAGCTAACCAATAGCTAGGTTCTGAGGAAAGCTCAACATACTTTGGCTCAATATGGTATGACTGAGCTAACTGTTACCGCTCCAAGTGTGATGACCGAGCTAACCGCAGCGCTCTCTTGGACCAGGCTAACTTCACTCCGACCGTGATAACTTTCATTCTACTTGGACCGTGCTAATACTTCAGTCCACTTGCCAAGCCCTTTTCTACCGCGGCCCATAGAACAACCCATTACTTTGCTCGGCCCAATTTATTTATAAATTACCCTCTCATATATCATAAAATTATATCCATTGGCTTATATCCATTGGAGAGAGGAGGACGCTCTTCTTCGGATCACTAATTTCACGCCCGACTCTGTTCATCACGGGCGCATGAGGCCTTTTTCATTTTCAAAAATTGTAGTTCATAGGTTTGAAATAATTGGCCAAACGTCGTTTTTGAAAAATAGCGATACAAATATTTCAAAACTTTTGCCGTAAAAACAAATGAGGCACAGTGACTGCATAGTAATTTTTCTATTAAAATATTTAACGGAATAGTAACTTCTCTATTAAAGTATTTGTATGCATAGTAAAATCTCTTTAAATAATATCTATATCAAATATGAAAATATATACCCCTTTTGAAATCTTTGAAATTATTGTAAGGATTTTAGAAATACTCTAATAAAAATAACCAACTATCCCATGTGAGTATATCAAATTTTGTCAAAAGAAACCAATATCACATTTGTCAAAAGAATACAATCAATTAATATCAAATTTGTCAAAAGATAAATGGTGACCAGCCGTATTTTTCAAAACATGAATAGTGAATGTTATAAAATATTTTTGTAAAATCAGATCTTGCATAGTAATTTCGATTTAAATTATATTTGTAACAAATACATCATACAAAATATATTTTAAACAGATAATATTTTGTGTAAAAGAATGTAAAATATGTATATTAAAAAATCACAATTTATCTAATAATATTTTAAATATCATCAAAATTAAATTACATAACTAATAACCACTTCAATTGTTTTATAGTTTTTAGATAAAACTTCATTTTTTAAAACTATTGATACAATAATATTATATTTGATTCTTTAGAATGAAAGTGAAATTGAATGAAATGTTCATTCCTTAGTTTTTACATGAAATGGCCATTCACTTATAATACTGAATAACGATTCCATTTGAAAACATATTTTTTTTTATAATATTTTAATAAACCAAACATGATAATGGACATTGAATGGACCGATCATTCCATTTCATTTTCATTATAATGAACCAAACACCACCTAAGTCTTAAAATATTTAAGGGTCCTAATTTTAAACAAAATTTGGAGCCCAAGGTGACCTGCCTTGGTCGCCTATTCTCAGGGCCTGCCTTGATAGCACACATAATAAACACACCACGCTTCTGCAAATTAGTCAGAATCAAAAGAGGGTATATTATGAGAGTGAAAGGCAGGATCGTAATAATAGCGTGTATATATAGGGTCATTTCCTATGAAGATCACAATACACTAGATGACCATGACAATCAAGATCATCAGACTACCTAGCATGATGTCGAGGAAGACCTACTCTATATGTCTGGACATAAGCAAGAGGATAGACATTCATATTATGCCAACTTAAGGTGCGAATGACGGAGATTATCTGGGAACTGTATTGGAATGAATGTCATTAAGTTCATGTTTGATTCATCAGAGTAATAGTGAGATATTAATAATCTTATCAAATTAGTGTGGTTATTCACTATCAAATTGGATTAATAGGATAAATTATCCATTGGATTAATAATCCTACCCCTACTCCATTACTAATAATCCTACAAATTTGTTAGATTAATCATCTATTGGATTAATAATCCTAAACCAAAATGTTAAAACAAACATAGGATAATTGAGCTCACAGATTAATAATTTCAATCTCATACTCTAATCCATCCAATCAAACATACCCTAATTGTACAATGCTAAAGTTGATTATAGTGGAAAATAGTAGGTTTATGAAAATATTCCAAATCGTCATGTCCACCCTAAAGTGTAGCACAATAAGATAATAGGCCATTCCCCGCCCATGGAATCTCTCCAGGCGTTAAAAGTTTTTAATTACTTAAATTACCCTAGTAATCAAACAAAAATATATCACTTTATCATTTAAAAAAAAAAATACATCCCATATAATTCTAAATCAGTTAGTCACCCATTATTAATTCATTTACATACAATCATATCTCTCTCTCTCTCTATATATATATATATAATAGGTATACTACTAAAAAAGTACTTTTTGCACTACTACAAGCCGTTACAAATAATAAAAAAACAGTCGCAAAAAACCTTTTGCGACGGCCCATATGACGACAAATGGAGGATGCGAATGTGGGGGTGACAAATACTTTTTGCGGGTGTAAAACTGCAGTCGCAAACTATTTGCAACCGCCCAATCTACTTATGGTGACTGATGGTATGCAGTTGTAAAAAAATAGAAAAATGCCTACAATGTATTAGCGACAATCTTGTTACCGTCACAAAATATTTTTTTTAAAAAATGCCTATAATGTTTTAGTAACCTATATTCTTATATATATATATATATATTTCAAATATTATATACAATAAATGTAAAGTAATATTTGTAAAAATTCTAATACTCATGTATTATTTTCCATCACTTCCCTCAACAAAATTATCTTTCTTCAAAAAAAGAAGAAGAAAGAAATGTGCATATAAAATATAAACTTCTACACATGTAAAACAAATATCCATCAACCATCCTTAAAAGTATTTATACAAAACACTAATAGATTCAAGTACTCAAAAAAATAAAATAAATAAATAAATAAAAAATAAAAAATAAAAAATAAAAAAAATAAAAAAAAAATCAATTTAGCTCTCAATGTCATCCACTCAATAATATCAACTACGCCCTCAACACTATCTGCAAAAATATACGTCAATATATTAGACATCATTAGAAATAGAGCCATATTTAGACCAGGCCAATTATGATGAAGAATAATAAAATATAATAATACACGTAAGATAATCTGATCTTCTGCTCAAGCCTCTCATCTATAGTTCCTAACTTCAGATGTTTATTTAAGATTTTTTTATTTCACTCTCCTTTCTCCCTAGATAAGCATGTTCATTTAGGATAAGAAAAGAGTACATTCCCACGTCAATGTCTAAGTTGAAAAAATCATAACAAAAGATTTTCCATATCAAGAAAAAAAATAAAAGATGCAATAAACACTTCAAAGACTCAAATGAAATGTTAAATGAGTTCTAAAATATCTTCCCTCCACAAAGAAAAAAAGAACCAGCACTCTGCAAACAAACTATTGTACAACACATATCCTTCCACAGCCACAAGGCACCTATTGTTGGGAACAAGGCGATGAAAAGAAGCTTTTTTCACATATTGACTAGGGAGCGAGCATTGAACTGCAATACACAACATAGAACAGAGATACTAAACTGCATGACATTACAATCATCTTAAGGTACACAATGGCATATTTATATGGTCAACGATATGTGGTTTTAAATAAGATAATTTATGAGCCTAAAAACATTCAAATTATCTTTGCTTGAGCAATAAACACCTAAGAGGTTCATTTTAAACAGTCAAATAGTTTAGACCTTCAAGCTTAAATGTTATGCAAAGCAAATCACTTGGGACTATTACATCCTGAACATATGGGAAGGAGATGAAAAGAAAAAAGGAAATAACAATATAAGTAATAAGCCTGATGTAACTCCAGGGTGGGGTTATAATTAAGATGACAAACAGGACTCTTCATAACTTGACGAAGCCCTATTGAGCTTATAAAGAAACCATAAGCTGATCTATTGACCAAATGCTCCTTTTTTCATTCTCATGAATGTTCCAATAATCACACGCTAGCCAAGAATTACCACTTAATCACAAAATAAGTTCTTCTAGGTGGTATACGGTTGAAAAGAATTAAAGCTCTCAACTCAGTTCAACCTCAGTTTTGCAGATCCCCAACAAAACAAACATAACATCATTACAAAAGTAAAACTAATAGGTAGATATACAACATAAGCATGCCAAAAATGCTAAGAAAAAGTTATAGTCAATCCCAATCATAAAACTAAGCAATAAACACAATAAAAATGAACCATTTGACTTACCTTCGAAACTGCAATATCTACCTGCAATAAACTCTTAAAATTTTAGATCACGAAGTCTGCAATATGTGGAAATTATCATAGCATTAGTCAATGAGGCAACTATAGAGAATAAAAGTCAAATGAGCACTACACATCAAAGGAGAAAAATAAATAAATAAAAGAAAAAAAAATTACATTGTCAAAATCAAACTTACTTTCGAAACTGCTCAGTATCAATGAACTTCAAAGTGAGTTGCAATGCAGAGATAGTGATTTTGAGTGTTTATTTAATTATAATTGTCTGAATAGCCTAAAAGGAGCTTAGATGGATCAATAACGAATATAAATTAGACATCTATAAATCTATAAAAAATTTGAGAAAATAATTAAAAGAATAGCTTAAAATAATGAAAGAAATTTCCAAAAAAAAAAAAAAAAACAAAGGACAAGAAGAAGTTAGGCTACCAAACCAAAAACAACATTCTCATGGCCAAAAAGAAGAGCTATATACAAAAATTCAAAGCTCATGCATACAGAGCTCCACATAAAACATCTCCAACAAATCAGCCTTCACAAAAAATCAAGGATGTCAAGTTTAAATCAATAATTCTTTATCATTTCCTTTCCCTCTTCTCAGTTTTTTAAAATTTTAAATTAAATATAGAAAACACATTTAAAACCTCCATTCGACTCTAAATTTCTTAATTTGAATCTCCGAAGGCAATAGTAAAGAAATAAAATATCGATTCATTTTTAAATTTTGTACATATGAAAGCATAAACACGTAAATACATATGAGCATGCATATATGTGATATGTGAGTTATACATGATATCACTTAGAATCAATCGGAAGTACAAAATTCTATCAATTCGAGCAAAATGTAGAGTCTGAAGCATCAAATAGTTCTACATCTCCATGTGATTCACAAAATCAAAAATAGAAACAGTTCTGTGGAGGCCGAATATAATCAATGAGAAAGAGGCCAAGGCATTTGATTGAGACATCAGGCCGAAGGCAATTCTATCCTTACCAGGGGCTCATGAAGCTGAATATACGAATTGGCCATATAGGGAGCCGAATGGAAGCCAACACTTAACTGGAAGGCCAACTAAGTAACTATATGCGAGATCAAGAGTGGGCTCGACCCTTGGGCCCAGATGTAATATAAAAAGGGAGGAATGTCAGCCAAAGAGAGGTATGTGAATACAAAAAGATAACTTGACACATAAGTAAATTGGAGAGGATACTGACTTATCCGTTGGAGTGCTAATTCCGGCACTCCCAACCAGAGTGTTCCTCCCCTTTTCAGGTAGCAATCAGAGGATCAAGAGCGTCCAATTGGATCTAAGAGTATTTCCAAACCATATCACCACAATTAGTGTCGTCTATGGGAATACGCAAGTACGTTCATGGCAGGCGTGACAGATGATCCTTCGATAGTTGCTGACGATGTAACACCAAGAGATGACATTACTCTAAGAAACATGCTTGGATTGGAGAATATCACCGCGAAGGGCCCTGAATTTCTACCCAGTAGCTCAAACCTCACCCTCAACTTCTGTACAGGAGACTGTGCAGACAATCATGGACCAAGCAAAACAAAACAAACAACGTCTGGAAGATATGAAGGTTGAGAACGAGCGATTATGTAAAGAATTGGCCTTGGAGCTAGCTAAATCCCAACAGGTCGCACGTCATGACCAAGGTCGATCCCTAGAAAAGAAGAAGGATGATTGACGACGTCGACTTCGAAAACAAAATAGTGACAGTAATTCCGACTCGCCATCTCAGGAACCTAGAAAGAATGGGTGAGCTGGTGTATTGAGCTCATCCGAAGGAAGTCCATATATACGGCACATGTGAGGAAAATGAAGTAATGGTTCAGATGGAGAGGACAGGCACGACCTTTCCGTGCTACGCATTGCAAGAGCTGTGCTGCCTAAAAAGTTCAAAGCACCAACATTCACCCTGTATGACGGAAAATTAGACCCCACAGATCACATTCGTCACTACAAGCAAGCAATGACGTTGCATGCTAATGATGAAGCCCTCATGTGTCGAATGTTTCCAAGCAGTTTAGAACTGTTGGTAGTCAAATGGTACTATAAACTAGAGCCGGCGACAATAAGGAGCTTTTATCAGCTTTAAAAATCCTTTAGGGCAAGGTTTACCACCAACGAGGTTTAGCCCAAACAAGCCGACTCTCTCTGGGCGATGCAGATTAAACCAAAAGAGACCCTATGTGAGTATTCAGCGTGCTATTAGGAGTGTTTTAACTTGGTGGATGACGTTTGCAATGATTCTATGGCCATTATCGCCTTTAAGATGGGGTTACATCTCGATAGTCCTCTCCGTAGTTCATTGATTAGATGGCCTCCCAAAATAGTCTGGGCATTAATGAAGAAGGTTGAGGAGTATTGCAAGGTTGAAGACGATGCCCTGCAGGTCAAGGTCGGACAGAAAGTCGGTAAATCAGCTTCATTTGGCCTGATTCAACCGATAAGCGTTGTGCCACCAAAGAGCCCTAAACCTAGGACTCGGGCTAAACAAGATAATCGGTGGGACTCTTGCCGATCAAGCGGGTAGTGTTCGCACCGTTCGAATGAACAGTATCAAGTAGATAGTAGACGTACCAAACGTTCGGAGAAAAAGTATACGGAATTGGCAGAACCGATCAGTAAGATCCTGCCGAAAGTCTAGCATCTTCTATTTTTTAAGTGGTCGTCTAAGATGATAGGACCCCCTAATACTAGAAGAAGGGATAGACAGTGTGAATATCACAAGAACCATGGCCACGACACTAACAACTGTCATGCACTGAAGGACCACCTAGAAGAGTTAGTGCAGGACGGCCAGCTAGCACAACATGTCCGAAAGAACAATCCACTGAGCATGGTAGCTCTACAGTTGGATTCACCTTCATTCGGTGTAATTCACATGATATACAGCCTACTGTCGTCGGCCCAAGTACATACAATTTAGTTGCAACCTAGCCTATCCAAGCCGATCACACTAGCCAAACGACTCCATAAGATTGGCAAGATCAGCTTCAACAACACCGACCTTGATGGAGTAACTCTTCCTCACGCTGATTCCCTCGTCATTAAAATACGTGTGAACCGATTTACCATCGAGCGTGTTCTCATCGATCTAGGAAGTACCTCAGAAATAATATATTATAAGACGTTCATTAAACTCAGTTTCACTGATTCGGATCTGTTATCGGCCGATTACCCATTGTTCGGCTTTAACGCCAACCCCAAGTATTCGTTGGGCAGGATCATACTACCAATACGGGCGGGTACCAAATCACCAACGGAAATTTCGTTGTCAAACTCTGCCGCCATACAATCTTATCATGGGAAGGACCTGGTTGCACGCTATGCAAGTTGTGCCAAGCACCTACCATCAACTACTTTGTTTTCCAACTGAATATGGCATAGAGCAAATTCGGGGCTCTCAGAAATCGGCACAGACATGCTATCTTATTGCTGCTACAAAAAGGCTAAAGAAACTGGAAGTGAATTCAATTGAAGTATCGGATCGAGAGAGTCTCGAGGATATTAGGAAAATCCCCAATGAGAAGGCAACCGAAGACCTTGACTGGATTGAAATCAACAGGAGCCCTGACAAATTCTTCATGATCGGCACTTCCCTAAACGAAGTTGACAGACATGATTTGGTTTCTTTCTTACTCGGCAATCTTAACGTGTTTGCATGGGCACCATACAAAATGCCGGGGGTGGATCCAGACGTGGCTCAACATCGTTTAAACGTTGATGTGAAATTCAAACCAATCATTCAGAAAAGTTGGCAGTTAGCTGCAGAGCCTGCATCGGCCGTCGTTGATGAAGTTAACAAATTGCTTGATGCCGGGAAAATTCGTGAAGTAACTTACCCATGTGTTGTCCAATAAAGTGGTTGTAAAGAAGAAGAATGGATCTTGGCGCGTCTGTGTGGATTTCACAGCTTTGAACAAGGCTTGTCCTAAGGATTGGTTTTCTCTTCCTAAAATCGACCAACTTGTAGACACAACGGCATATTACCAACGCATGAGCTTCTTGGATGCCTACAGAGGTTATCACCAAATTGCCATACATCCGGAGGAACTAGAAAAGACCGTATTCCTCACCCCAAGGGGAACCTATTGCTACAAGGTCATGCCCTTCGAGCTAAAAAATGTGGAGGCAACCTACTAGAGGCCGGTTACCACTATGTTTAAGGAACAACTCGGCCACACCATGGAAGTATACATCGATGATATGGTGGTGAAATCCAAGGAAAAGCACGCCCATCTAGCCAACTTATCAGAGACTTTTAGCATCCTTCGAAAGTAAAAGATGAAACTGAATGCCTCAAAATGTGTATTCAGCATCAGATCCGGCAAGTTTCTCAGCTATATTGTCAACCATCACGGATAGAGGCCAACCCGAGACAGATCACAGCAATTCTAGAACTAGGCTCCCGCTAGTCGATCAAAGAAGTTCAGAAGTTGATGGAAATGGCCGCTGCCCTTAATAAGTTTATCACCGCTTAGATCATCATGGATCATTTTTTCACACACTTCGGCAAGGTAAAACATTCAAATGGACCTCCGAGTGCAAGGTAGCGTTGGACGGCTTGAAAGTTTATCTCTATTTAGCGCCGCTCTTGGCAACCCCGTCGCCAGGTAATCCGCTCATCTTGTATCTAGCGATATCCGACCAGACGGTCAACGCTGTGTTACTAAAAGAAGAACTCGAGGATCAGTGACCAATTTACTATTTAAGCAAGGCAATGGTTGACGCCAAAACACGATACTTACCACTGGAAGAGCTCATCTTTGCTTTCATAGTGGCTGCAAGAAAGTTGATGTATTATTTTCAGGCTTATACCGTAGGGGTATTAATGGACTATCCTTTTCGATCAGCGCTCCGTAGCGTGAAAGCATTGGGGCGAGTATCTAAATGGGCTTTGGAACTCGGCCAGTATGATATCTAGTTCTTGCCCAGAACGGCCACTAAAAGGCAAGTGCTCATCGACTTTATAGCCGAGTTCACAGGGTGGCATGCCGACTTCAAGTCCGATCAAGCCCACCTTCAACCTAAACCTGATTGGCAAATATATGTTCGAGGATATGGAAAATGTACTGTGATGGATCATCCAATTAGCGTGGCAGCGGGGCAAGCGTAGTGATCATGAGCCCTGAGGGGGCCATAATCGAGTAGGTAGTCAAACTAGGCTTCAATGTATCAAATAACGAGGCTGAATACAAAGCATTGCTAACTGGCCTTTGTAACGCACTTCATCTTGGTGCATGGTAGTTAAATGTTTTATGTGACTTGAAGTTAGTCATCAACCAGTTGAAAGGGAAATATGCAGCTAAAAATGACTGCATGGCAGCCTATATGAAAACGGCAAACTCCTTGCTCACAAAATTCGACCACCACGAATTGAATCAAATAACCCGGGATCAAAACACACATGCAGATGCCCTTACTTGCCTAGCTTCTACCATTAACTCGGAAGTCAAACGAATAATTGAAGTGGGGTTCATCCCAAAGCCGAGCATCGCCTCTTTTGAACCAGTTCAGATTAACATCATTGAGCCAAGACCGAGTTGGATGGACCGTATTGTTACATTTCTTTCCTCGTAATGCCTCCTACAAATAAGAAAGAAGCCCACAAATTGCGGAATAAAACCTTGCGGTATTATTTGGGTCCACAGGGAAAGCTTTACAAAAACCTCTCGTATTATATCAGAATGTGTTTACCGTAAAAGGTTAAGGAATTCTTGGCTGAAATACATGAAGGTAGTTGCGGTGCCCATTCTGGAGGATGCTCATTGGCCCACCGAGCCATAACACAGGGGTACTATTGGATGACTATGCGTACTGATGTCAAGAACTATGTAAAGAAATGTGAACAATGCCAAAATTTTTCCCCATTAACTCATCTGCTTGTCAAAGAATTAAATTCCATTACTAGTCCTTGGTCGTTCGCTTAATGGGGACTTGACATCGTTGGACCATTACCGCTTGCTCCGGGAAACAAATGATTCCTGATCGTCATAATAGACTATTTCACAAAGTGGGTCAAAGTAGAGACATTAACATACATTCGAGATGTCGATGTTAAACGCTTTGTATGGAAAAACATTATAACTCGATTCGGCATACCGAGAGCACTAGTATCTGATAACGGCACCCAATTCGATTGTGGTGTCCATCAGGGAGTTATGCTATACATATGGTATCCGGCCCTATTTTTCTTCACCAGCTTACCCGCAAAGCAACGATCAGGCGCCAAGTCGTAATGACATGATGTTGGCCTTAGAACTAACTCTAATCGAAGAGCGTCGAGATCGTGCTCATGCATGCATGACGTGATATCAACAGCAGCTCGCCAAGTCGTATAACCAGCGCATGTAGTTGTGTCATTATACACCTAGAGAATTGGTCGTCAAGAAAGTGCTTCATGCTACTAAGAATCTGACAAATGGTAAATTGGTCCCTAATTGGGACGGCCTTTACCAGATTGATTCAATTGCCGGAACGGGGGCATATCAGCTTTCAGACATGGTTGGCAGAAGTTTACCACGACCCTGGAATTTAACCCACATGTGTAAATTTTATCATTAAGCCAATTTATATGACATGCCAGTTTGTTTTTGATGTGTGCCGCTATGCTAACATGTACACATCTACGTATTCCGCAAATGTAATATGCCTTTTTTATCATCGTCTCATCAAAAATGGTTAAATGATATAAGACTCCAGATTCGGAGCGCCTTTCATGCATGTCCACGCTTAATAAGCCTCTAAATTGAGCGCTTCGTGGATATCACGACACACGAAGACTCGGATTCGAGCGCCTTCGCATGTTCACGCTTAGTCAATAAGCCTCCTAATTCGGAGCACCCTTCGTGGATATCACGGTTAGCCACGTAAGACTCCAGATTCGGAGTGCCCTTCATGTATGTTCACGCTTGGGCCGAATAAGCCTCCAAATTCGGAGCGCCCTTCATGAATATCATGATTGGCCACGTAAGCCTCCGAATTCAGAGCACCCTTCGTGAATATCACGATTGGCCACGTAAGCCTCCGAATTCAGAGCACCCTTCGTGAATATCACGATTGGCCACGTAAAACTCCAAATTTAGAGCGCCTTTCGTGCATGTTCACGTTTGGGCCAAATAAGCTTCCGAATTCGGAGCGCCCTTCGTGGATATCACGATTGGCCACGTAATACTCCGGATTCGGAGCGCCCTTCGTGCATGTTCACGTTTGGGCCGAATAAACCTCCGAACTCGGGGCACCCTTCGTGGATATCACGATGGGCCACATAAGACTCGGGATTCAGAGTGCCTTTTGTGCATGATCACGTCTAGACTGAATAAACCTCCGAATTTGGCAAGCCCTTCGTGTATGTTCACATTTGAGCTGAATAAGCTTCCAGATTTAGAGCATCAGCTGAAAGGGTTTTTCAAATAAGTACATTGCCTAAGCAGAGCAGTCAATTTATGAGAACAAATAAACACATGGTTCAAAAGATTCAAGCTAAGGGCAATAGAATAAAATTGGAACACAAAAATGCACTGTTCGATAAGACACAAAAACAATGAATATTTATTTCAACTAAAATAACTTCTTCCTGCCAGTACATGAGTCCTAGAGTGTAAATTACAATATTTAGGCTTTCTCCAGTTCGGCGCCTTCTTCTTTGTCGTCCATCTTCTCAGCATCAAAAGCCTCGAGGGGAAACTTGTACTATTTATATAACGGAGACGCCGAGTCAATGTCCGCAGCTCGTAAAGCCTTAATCCAACTGTGCTTGAAGCCGCGATTCTCGCATCGGTAAACGTCTTCTGTCAATTTTTCTAGTCTTTTCAATGCCAATTTTTCGACCGTCAAAAAAGCCTTCTTCATAGGCCCGAGTTCTTATAGCCTCTTTGGTGAACATGTTTTCCATTTGTCTATCGACCATAGCATGATCCAACAAGCGCTGGTTGACTGTTCGTGACAACTGGGTTTGTGGCACATGCCGACTACATCTTAGCCACCTTGGCCTTTTTTAGCTCGCTCTCGGCTTTCTCAGACGCAGACTTCAAATCTCAATGCGCCTCCCTCGCTTCAAGTTTTTCACCACGCACAGGTGCATGCCGACTTCATATGCGTTGTAAAGTACTCAGATCGCTCCATGTATACCTTCCCTGAAAATCTCGTAATCACCCTGGCCAATAAGCGACTGTTGTACCTCTAGCGAAAATATTTGCAGCGTGAATTCCACCGCCACATTAGGATCACGGACTCGAAGTTCTTTTCGTCATTGGTTTGTTCCTAATAAAGACCAAAAGCTCGGGGCGCAGCTCCGCTTGCTCACTTCAAGCCTGAGATATCAGAGAAAACCCATTTTTGACCGTCCTCAAGACTTGGACGTCACTGCTTGAACACTCGGTGATCATCCATGTTTGTGTTCGTCTTGAGTTCCCGGAGGTCTCGGCTACGCGCCTTGCCTCAGGATCTCTCGATTCGACTGTTTCGTGTCTAGTTTTGCACCAAACACTTGTGCTTTGCCTTGGAGGGGCAATGAATGGCTTGTGGATCATCCCCACACTCCACCGGCCATGGCTTGAGGCCACCGGCTGTGTTTTGTTGCCACCGGCCAAAAATTTGGACGGCCGGCACTCTAGATGGCCTACGGGTTATCTTTCTTTGGTCGATTGCACTTTTGGCCGGCTGACTACTGTACATCTGCTTTTGCAGATATTTTTGGACAGCTGGCATACACTATCACCTCCTCCATACACGTGTATGGAGGGATTGCCCTCTTGTTAGCTTCCTTTGGAAGCCTTACAAGAGACAATTGTCTATAAAAGAGAGGGTCTTCTCTCTTGTTGAGGGTTGGACAATTTAGACAGCATTTTCAGAGGATTTTGAGTTCTAGGGTTAGTGTTTGCATATATCCTATCTCTATATCTCTCTATCTCTGTGTATTTTGTGTGTGTTTTGCCTTGGTTTTGCACATAAACACCCACCATCACACCTTTTCTTGGAGCTGAGGCCCTTGAGGGTTATTTTTGGAGTTTTGGAGTTGGTTTGAGCTTGAGAAACCAACTGGTCCATCATTGGTGAAGGAGGTCTACAAGGGTGAGAAACTAGTCCCTTTATTCCCCATTTTTGCATAGCTTATTTGCCTATCTTGCATCTGTTTTTGGGCTTAGTGTATAACATAAAAAAGTTCTGCTTTTTAGCCCTCTAAATAGTTGGTTAAGGTTTCTTTAAGCTTTGGGGTTTTTTGACCCCTCTTAAGCCTTGAAAGGTTCCATTTTATGCCATTTTGGTTGAGCTCCGAGACCATTGTATTTGGGCCTCCTCACCATTGAAATCCTGAGGGATTTCAGAGGTGAGGATGGTGCCTTGAGGTCCTAGGAAGGAGAGGGCCATCCCCTCTCCTTGTTGTCCTTGAAAAGGGCCTTTTTAGACTCATGTTTGAGCATCTAATTTAAGTGCATGTTGGCCATGTCTTAAGTGGTATTTGGTAGTATTTTGCCATGCATTACCTCTGTTTTGAGTTAGTTTGGACACACCTTGCATGCCTTGCATACATGTCTTGTAATGCCATCATTTAGTCTTAACATGCACCTAGGCTTTGACCCTTGTTCAAGTATGTTTTAGGCCTAACTTTGTGAAGGTTTTGTGTTTATTTTGGCGTGCTCAAGTTCTGTTTTTGGTTGTTTTGGTCGACCATGGCATGCTTAGTATAGCCCCTTTGTATTCTTGGCTTGCGAGCTTTAAATGCATGAACCATGAACATGCATTATTTACATTATTTAAATGGTTTAAAACCACTTACCATGTTATTTTAGAGCTTATAATGTATGCCTTGCATCCATGTATGCATCCTTAAGAGTCGCTCTTTGTACCTAAGTGATGGACCATGTTTATATGCATGCTTGTATATGTATTTGGCTCTATTTCCTTAGTTGTTGGCCATTGTTTTAGGCTTGTTTGAGGGCTGCCTAATTTAGTTTAAGTCCATCCCCTTACTTGTTGTACGCTTTGTATGCTTCTTTGTATTTCCATGTCGCATATTAGCCAACATGTCTAGGTTGCATTCGATTTGTATGCATGCTTGACCTCTTGAAGTGCTTGTGATAGAGGTTGAGTTCCATTGGTTTGTCTATGTGCATCGCATTCCACATCAAGATGCACACTTGATTCTTTGAGCCATCATGCATGGAAATGCGCAATTGGTGGTCCGAGAATCGAGGCCCATCCTCCTTTGAGTCATGCACATGATAAGAGGTATGGTTGGTGCATACATAGCTAGAAATGCATTGCCATGCTTTGTTTTGCCCTCTGTTGCTGTCAACACAGATCCTGCAGGAAGATTTGGCTGGTCGGCCATCTTCAGTGCCGACCGGCCATATACCAGTGGCCGATAATTCAATTTGTAGCCGGTGACCATTATCCATGGCCGGTGACCAATTTCCTCAGCCGGTGGTGTTCCACGGTGTGTAGAGAGCATATCCTGGGACTTGTGCAATCTTCAGAGGAGCAGAACAGTCAAAACAGAGGCATCTTGTGCATAGCAGTGACTTTCCGAGCAGAGCCGAGTGTGCATGTATGGAACCCTCTTCCCGAGGCCGTTGTTTATTGCTTAAATAAATTAGTTAATTTGCTTAGCTAATTTAATTGATTTGTAATATTTAATTAGCTTGTAGGTTAATTAAATTGTAATATTTATTTAGACCCTCCGAATGAGGGCAAATTTGTAATAAGTGTGGGTGCGTGTGTGCATGTCTTCCAACCCCCACTTCTTTCTCCTTTTTATTTATCCGCTTACAATGCTTAGATTTAGGGCATATTTACTTTAGCATACTTTGTGCTATGCATGCGCAGCATCATTCATTAGTATTGCATGCACCTGCTACACATCATGCTAATCGCATAAGTATTTCAAATCTAACTTGAATACATGCTACTTGTACATTTACACATGTCATTTGTAGACTAGCCGAGCCTAATCCAAAGGATATCTTGTATGCGTTGCATTAGGCATTTAAACATGGACTTGGATCATGCATGATTACTAACATGTTCTTGTTTTGGCTTGGAGTACTAGGTGAGCTTTTATGCTTTAGCATACTTGTATGAGTGTGAATGTTAACATGACAGCATGATCATCATGAGGCTAGATGCTTATTTGATATAACTGCCTGAATGCCTGTAGGTAAAGGTTGGATTGTATAAGTTGGGACAACTCATTGAAATCCGTATTTTAGCCTACTTGCAAGTAGCAAATTCCAAAGCGTTTTCCAAACAAACGGATATGCAATGTTTTGTTCCAATTTAGGCGATTTGGTCTATACTTGTTTGTTGCGCGCATAACATAGTAATTCTTGGCTAATAACCGGAATAAGAACGCATAATGTTTTCAAAACAAGATATCATGGTTAGTAGAGGCCGATCTTCGGATCGGGCGAGAGGGGGTGCTCATAGCTGACCTTCCCCAATCGTACCCAAGTTCCTGAGCAGAGGCAACTTTGGTGATGACGGACATGTGGCCTTTGGCACCGAGTCAGGGTTTTCTAAATTCCCCTATTAAAAAATATTTAGGTGACTCAGATCCGCAAAGCAGTCCATGTTTGGCACTTCTTTACAAAAAATCTGTTTTCTCAAAACGATTTGCCAGATTTGGACTCTTTGGTTCAGATTAAGAACCATGACAATTTGAGTCCAAACTATAGTGAACCCAAACGAACAGAACGGGACTCATCCTCCCGGGGCGTTCAAGGACCTCTACAGTTTCTAGCGACTCTGCTGGGGATTTTAGAGAGCTTGACTCGAACTCGTGATATTCTGTTTTGATTTCACTTATGTGTTTCTTTGCATTGCATGTGCATTGGTGCGCCTAGGACACCGTGTTGGCCATTTGCTATTCCTGAGCGGTTTGCCGGAGGCTTGTCTTGTCAAGGCATGACTATAAGGTCGACGGCTATGCTCGCCAAGATGGGAACACAAACCCCGATTTTACCGGCACCCTTTTGACCGCTCGACCTAGTGCATATTCGAATCCATAGTGACCATTCCAAACTAGGACAAAGTTGCTTACCCGATATAGGTTGTTTGAATCGCCGCATGTAGTGAAACCCTAGCTCTCGACAAAATAGGACAGGAAGCCCTACCCCAACATAGGGTGTTTTGGCTCTCATCTACGCATATGTGCTTTTAGAGTGTATCTCACAGAACGCCAAGATATCGGTTTGCAAATATGAGTATCGTGTCCGAGGGCACCAAAGACGTGATTTGTGAGAATTAGTTATATCTGCGTATTTGATTCAAGATTTTCGAGGCAAAGGATTCCGGGAAACAAAGGATCGGTAGTAGAGTACGCTTGTTCGCCACATCCGCTTGATCCGCTTAATGAAATGTCGCTTGTTTTTCCTTTCAGCGAAGAAAGTTGATCTAGGATAGCCGGCGTTCCTTCCTGCTGAGGCAAGATTTATGATGACGTAGAATTCGGAAGAGATTGTGGTTATGACAGCCGCACTAGATCAAGGAATCACCGCAAAGTGCGACCAATGTTGATGTGCGATCCACCTGTGTCGCCATACGCGCCCGATCTGGGAACCCCAGTTGTATCAGGCTCGTGAGCCCACCACATTCGAGTTGATGGGGATGATAGGTGACCTCCAGAGGTCCGTGGCGGATCTCGCCTACGGAATGTCAGTTTCGCCACCAGCTGCACCATATGCCGGGCATTTTGTACCCCAGGAGCCCCCATTGCTAGGACGGATTGTGATCGAGCTTAGCCAACTGGAGATGGCCTCCAACTATAACAACGATGTATCAACCCAAACCCTCGATCAGGCTGAAGCCAGAGGTAAAGACAAAATGAAGGCAGATACCCATCCTAGTGAACAATTGTTGTGGGCAGTCGAGGCTTTGAAAGTCGGGGGGATGAGTAAGCAACAGGTGTACGCCGTCCCGACTCAAGATCAGAGATGATGTTTTTCCCACCCCGCCTGAGGGTAGTTCAAGTCAGACAGAAAACCGGGATAGGCCCCGTCATGCCAGAACAGTTCTTTCCACTCCCAACCCTACACCTGGGAAAGATCAGAAAGCTAAGGCAGCACCTGCCGACCCTTTCGCTAGTGCGCCTAGCAAGAGTGCTCAACCTGCAAAGTACCTGCCCCGAGGGCGCAGGTACTTCCACGCTCTTTGTATGCCGTTGTCGAAGGCACTTCAGATCCGGGCCTAAAAGGGACACCTTAAACCTCTGGAGCCTCGCCTCTCCAAGAATCTCCTCTCACACATGATGCTACTTTGTACTGCACAGCATTCACCAAAGAAACAGACATGCTATCGATAATCGCTTCGCCCGCTATGAGGTGCAAGACTTGATCGACAACTAGGTTATCCTCCTGCCCACTTCAGCCAAGTCCGCATTACTCACTTGTTGGACTTTGAGGATACCGACATCGAGTATGTAATCGAAGCTAACCACCGCGTGACGCCCGTATTTTTGGATGTATGCCCGCACTCATTTTTGAGCATCTGCGATTATTAGTTTTATAAAATCTGGCTTTGGTGTCGAGTCAGTCTGTTGTTTTATTTTGAGTCTGTCTCATTATCGTGAGTCAGTCCTTTTTGCTTAAGGGTCCGTCTTGTTATAACGAGTCAGTCCCCTTTGTATAGGATGTCAAGTGATTCCGGGGCTGTTGCCTCAAACACCGTTTTGTTTTGTAATTACTCCTTTTGTTTTCCTTTTGAGTCTGTCTCTACTGTGGAGCCAGTTGCAATCAGGAAATCTGAATGAAACAGCTGCGGCTATTATGTTTCCGTCTTATTGCTAATTTTGAGCTAGTTGTGCCAGAGGATTCAAAAGGGACGACAGTACATTCTACATGCTCTCTGGTGCCCTGAAAATCATTGTAATGACCTAAGTTTTTTCAAAAACCTTTTTGAACACTGCGGTGAAAACGAAGAGGAAGGAATTCCTCAGGTTTTGCAAAACTTTGATCAATTTGAGAGAAAGATAGACATGCTAAGCCTTTTAATGAATGAAATCATGCTTGTTAGCGTGAGTACTAAGAAGGACCCTGGCTTGACCCAGATTGGTTCCACACTATCTTCAATACGAGCGATGTGTCGCTTTCGTAAAAACTTTCAAAAACAAAATGTTTTGCGCGGTCCCGTGAAGACCTGTATGGAATCACTCTTGAGATTGTGCACTTAGATCGCCTCACCAAGATTCACCGTTCGCTTATAACCTTGAACCTATTCAGAATGTCCAACAGTCAACCATCATGTGAGGCCCGTGTGGCCAGATCCGAAGCGGCCCTCGAGCAAGAGGCACCAAAGTCAGATCGAGAGGTCAGACGCCGACAACGGAAGTTCGCAAGGCTTGAACGGCAGAAAAATGTCAGACGTGCTCGAAGAGCCAAAAATGGATCCTTCTGCAGATCAGTACAACAACCACTCTCCTAGAGACAGAGGGCTTCAATTTCAAAACCATTTGGCATGGACTTGTTATACTTTTACCCTTTGAGGCTTGCTGGGCCGAAAACCCGGAAGGGCGACCCAGGCAAAAGTTAGAACAAGGAAAAAATATACAAAAGAAAAAAAGTGAAAAGGAGAAGATACAACAAAAAAGAAAAGAAAAATACAACAAAATATGCAAGAGCAAAAAAAATATATGCAAAAAAAAAAAAGATAAAGAGAAAAAGAAAAAGAAAAAAAAAAGAAGCTCGCAAGGTCGAAAACCCGCAATGGGTGCCTTGGCAAAAGTTAGAGCTTAAAAAGTGAATGTTAAAATACTCGAGTGTACCTTAGCCGTAACTACGTAAGGCTTGATTCCCATGTTTGGGATACGAGGCAACTTCATCCTCAAGTCCAAATTTCAACGCCTCATATAGCGCCTCACCATGTCATGGTTTTGATCACCGCTGCTCCTCTCAATCCAATAGTTCGGTCGTGACAACCGAACTACGCATAACTTCCTCTTGAAGTCCAAACCACCAATGCTCTCACAAAGGATCGTGTCCATATATTGGTCTCGACCATCATCGCTTCTCCGGTTCGAGAATTCGCTTTGCAATCATCACGACGAGGATCGGTTTTCAAAGATGTCGCGATCATCCAAACAAGGGGCAACTTCGCTGCCATGAGTTGCTATGAGTCGCCATTTAAACCAGGCAACTTTCCGCCATGCATCCTTTCAAGCAAGGGGCAATTTTCCATTGCCTCCAATCCGAGATTGCGCATCTCGAGGGTAGGTTCCGTGCTCGTTGAGCATCGACCGTTTGCAAAAATAGTTTTTGAAAATTTTTACTGAGGTTGACTATTCTCTTAAAAACTATTTCATTTTCCAAAACTAGACTATTTCTGAGATCCAGACGGGAAAATTTTCAGTGCTCATAGTCTAACTTGCATGATTTTCAAATCAAAAATCGAACAAACGTGTTAATTTAATTCTCATTTTGGTCAAAACTGTTTTAGTAGAAAACTAAAAAATGGTCAAGATGATGAACTAGGGCACAATGAGTCAGTGTTCTCATTTTTCCTCATCAACATGTTTTCCAGGAGGGCACTCTATTCACCGGAAGAAGGCACACCTGAAACTGTCTGTAAGGGCTGAAAGCTCTCAACGTCTTCCAAACGACGAGATGTCAAGTCAAGTGCGAGGCACGAGTTGGGATGGATCAAGATACACCATTTCCTGTCTGGAACACCGACTAGACGTCATCGGAGGAAATAGCCGCGAGCCAATAGTGCTGGGTGTGAACCCGCAACTTCCTATTCATCCATTAATCACCCTGGGGAGGGACAAAAAAATGAGAGAATAAAGAATAGAGAGATGTACGATGAGAGAAAAAGTAAGGAAAGGGTTTTGAGAGAAAAAACGAGCCTGAAGGCCGAGTGATGTGAGAATCACAAATCAGAAAGGGCGGGAAACATACCCGGAGGGACTGGCTCCCCGAGATCTAACGTCTTTTGTTTTTGTAAATACGTCCGTGTGTCGTGTCTTTTGTCTTGTACAGCCCAGCTTTCGTTTTGGGTCTTTTCCGAGCATGTTTAGTTGTGATTAGGTCGTGTGCCTTTTGTTTAAGTCTTTTTCCGCTGTGTCCAGTTGTAGGCTCGATACCCTGGTTGAAAAACCCTCTTTCAATTTCGAAAATCGCTTATGCTTAGAGTGCTGTGCCATTCTCTACATTTATGCGAAGTAAAAGAAGAAAAGGGAGAATTTGGGGTATTTGAGTATGCTTCAACTTCAGCCGGTTTCACCTTTGTAGTCCGTCTTGTCAGATTGGGCTGTTTGTTCAGAATTTGTCGTGTGCAGAACGAACCAAGTGCTGTGTTATGGGCTGTATACAAAATAATCCTCAGCAGAGTAAGGGTTGTGTGTTCAGAATCAGGCAGTAGGTTGCTTGGATTGTTTTACTGTTGGTTGGTTAGTTATCTGATTATTACAGTGCAAGTGTTCAATTTTCAGATAACAAATCGATTTCATTTACATTGAGGTGTAATATGGTGTGATGCAATGCAATGTAAGGATATACAAATATAATACTTTTTCAGACAAAAAGTTTGTTTCATTTCATCATCTTTTCAAGTACATAACTTTTGGAAACAAAAATTCGCTCAAGAAGACATAAAGTACCCAAACTACTAACAAAAGAAAAAGTACAAAAAAGAAGAAAAACAACAAAAATCTAGGTCAAGTAGCCTCAGGCCTAAGGGTCCGTCCTAGTCCTCTTCCTGGACGTAGGACCAGGAGCATCATCAGCATCGCCATCTGACCCCGGGACCGAGCCCTCCCCCGTCTCCTCCCCCGCTGACTCGCTCGCTCGTTTTCGCCGACGACTCCTCGTCATCATCCGGAACCGGCGCCTTAGAGCTACTCCCGACATGAGTACGCCCCGCCTTGGTGCGGGGGAATACTCTGCCCTCCTCATCTCTCCCTCGGATAGGAACGAAAGGTCCAGTTGGAGCACCTCCTACAGTGGGAATCTGGAGGGGGGGCTGAAAAAGTACATAAGAGACAAATGCATCAGTATACGATGAGCAGTTTATCAGTGCAGAATGCAATGTATGAGTACAGTGTGCGAATGCCTTGAGCAGTTTATCAGTGCAGAATGCAGTGCATGAATACAGTGTATGAATGCTGTGAGATCAGTGTGTCAAGTGTTGTGTCGTGCATTGGAGTATGTGAAGCAGTTTATGTATGGTTTGAGACTGGAGTCAGAAGAACATACTGAAATACTATAGAGGGTCAGGAGGTCGAAGGTCCGCTGCAACATCCCCATCATGGAGGCATTCAACTCCAGGGATTACCGAGTGTACTCGGAGGAAGCCTGCAAAAGTCTCAGATGCATCAATATTCTGCGGAATATCAAAGAAATGAAATAAATTGAAACAACAATGTAAGATGCGAAATGCAATAATACATACCGGAGGCAAGTCAGGGACACCGACCAACTCGTGATCAGCCGGCGGAGGGGTAAAGGGGATCTGGTAGGTCACCCCACCGCCTCTCAGATGTCATCATCAGAGGCGCAAGGGCTAACTAGCCCCCCGCCATCTCTAAGCTCCGCCCCTGCCATGAACCCGGGCCCTCCTTGATGCTCCCGCCCAGCCTCGCTTCGCCGGGCGCCACGGCCTCTCGGCCTAGACGGCCACCGCCAGAGGCCGCATGATGTACGCTCAGATGTACTCTCTATAATTGCCGATGCCTCTGAAGCGGATCGCCTCCTAGCCGATCGTGTACTCGGCCATCTGCTCGGCGGTGAATCTCTCGGTCTCCCTCATGTCCTCCGGAGGGTGAACCGGAACTATCTACTCTGGTAATCCTAGGGTCTGGCGTAGAAAACGCTCACCTAGGTACCAAGCCCGACAGACCGGGCCCTCCAGTAGAATCTGGAAACGCGAGGTCTCTTCAGCACGGGCAAATCGGTCCCGAATCGTCGCTGGCAACGGAGCCCAAGGCTGCCAGGTGATCTAAAAATGAAATACAATTTGTTATACACTGTTATTGAAAATGTGCAGTGAAAAGCGAAGCTTAAATAAACCATAAAGTTAAACATACCTCTGCGGGAATGATGGTGTCAAAATAACGACGGAAGAAGCTAAAAGTCTCCCGGGGTCTCCGCACGCATCTCCCGTCGAAGCGACGCGAGAACGAGACGACGAGAGGGGTCTCCGCGTCTGGCACTGGGGCTAGTCTGGGGAAGTAAGCATAGACCTACAACTGCAGAATAAATACTAAAATGCTTATCAGACAAAGCAGAATGCAGAATAAAGCAGAAATAACAGAGCCGTGTATCGTGCAGTGTATTGTGCAGACAGTGTATTGTGCAGGGTGTGCAGTATGAAATAGTGTACAGTTAGTGTAAAGTAGAGTAAGGTGTGTGTTGTGTGAACAGTATACAACCAGTGTGAAGCAGACTATAGTGTGTGCAGTGTGTAGAATACAGATAATAGAAAGTAGGAATGTAAAAGAGCATAAAAGAAACATACCTCCCAAGCGCGCCAGTAGCCCCCGAGCAACTGTCCGCTGCTGCGGGAAGCCGAGCTCATATATCCATAAAATGTAGCTAGAACGGTGCCACCCCAGTCGTAGTGTAGGATCTGAGTGATGTCCACTAAGGCGCTGAGTAGACAAAGGGACGCAGATTCCCGATCGGCGAAAAATAGTGGTCCCCAAAGCAGAACATCGAAGCCACGCCACAGATCTCTCCACGACCTCCTGAGTCATCGGAGCCTCCTCCACCAAAGCTAGTTGGACCCTGAACTGGACCTCAAACCAGGAATATCGGACGAAGCCTGGACGGGCGAGAGGTGGCACCTCGCCAAGTAGATAGATCTGAGCGGCAGTCCACTCGTCCATGTCAGTGTCGGAGGGGATCGGATCACCCCCTACCTCGATGCCTGTGAACATCGAGAAATCATAGGGAGTCATTGTCATGTCTCCCGTCGCAGAAAGATGGAACGAGTCGGTGGTGTCCCACCACCTCTCCACCAGAGCAAATGGCGAGAGGCTCGCTATGTAAGTCTCGATAATCCTTCGCAAAAGCGCTAAACCGCCCGATCCACTATGTGGCAAACCACCTCGTAGCTCAAGATACCGCCTCGAAGCGTAATATTCCCATACCCGCAGACGGTATGGGAATCTCCCTGTTTTCAAGCACACAATTGCGAAGCAATACTAAATATACTAATTTTGAAAGGCATTCAGAATTGATACAGATATAGCATGTGTACGTGTTTTCAGATTCAAATAAATACCGGGTGCCGGTGTGCTTACAGTGAACTACAACGTGTGATGTGTGAGCATGTTTGAGTGGTTCAGTGCAAATATAGCATGTGTGCGTGTTTTTAGATTCAAACGGATGCCGGGTGCCAGTGTGTTTACAGTGAACTACAACGTGTGATGTGTCAACATGTTTGAGTGGTTCAGTGCAAATATAGCATGTGTGCGTATTTTCAGATTCAAAAAGATGCCGGGTGCCGGTGTGCTTACAGTAAACTACAACGTGTGATGTGTCAGCATGTTTGAGTGGTTCAGTGCAAATATAGCATGTGTGCGTGTTTTCAGATCCAAACAGGTATCGGGTGCCAGTGTGCTCGTAGTGAATTACAGTGAATGGTGTGCCGTGTATTTGAGTGATTCAGAGCCAACGTAGTGTGTGCGCATACGTGACAGTTTCAGACAGATATCAGTTGCAAGTATGATTGCGATCAACTACAGTGTACAGTGCGTCAGTGTGTCTGAGTTAAGTAGTTAAAGAATATAATCAGCTATGGCAGTTTTATAGTCTACATTGTGGAAAATAAAACAGAGGAAGGAATGTTACCTCGGAAGCGCCGGAGGATAAATGAGATGTAGGCTCACGCAGGAGGAGCTCTGGTGGTATCGCTCGGTCAAAACTCCGAAACTGGCAAAGTCCATCCGGGGGTAGCACGTGAATCGCCGGTCAGTAGGTCGCCGGGTCGAAGGGGCGGACACTCAGGGGGAGAAGCTCGACCCCGGGATCCATCTCATGATCCGGGGGAGTCCCGCCTTGTGGAATATCGTTGGCCATGTCAATGGTAGTGAGAAGATGGCCGAAAAAAAAAAAAAATGGAAATCGGCTGGAATATGAAAGGTCAACAAAAAGTCAAACCCCGAGAGGGTGGAAAATGGCCCGGGAAGCCGGGAAGTGAAAAAGGCATGGAAATCGGGAGGAATACGACGGGAACAAACCCCAAAAAGTGGGAATAACAAAGGAAGTACCGAAACAAAGAAATGTTCGGTTCAAAGTGTTCGAAACGCGAAGGAGACCGTGAATCAAACGACGAAATGGGCGTAAAACGCGAGAAAACGGAGAAATGAAGAAGGGAAAATGCTCTAGAGAGAGAAAGTATGAAATTTCGGCCAAGGAAAGTGAATACAATAGGGCTTGGTACCCTATTTTAAAAGACCTGTCGAAGGACAAAACTGCCTTATTCAGCATCTTTATTTACCGCCAAATATTTGGCCGGTGATGTTCTTTGGTGGCCGGTGGATGGCCGGTGGCCTCCCCATGTGGCCGGTGAGCCTCCTACAACCTTGTTTAGGTCAGATGAGTGGTTTGGGGTCTTCATTACTCAAGATAGTCCAAGAAATGGCATTCCCGAAGCTCAACCGGCCTCCGTTTTGACCTCGGACTGTGCCTTCCGTGTGTGGCACTCGAATTTGTGCAAGGTATCCTCTCCGTATCCTTTTGTCTTTAACAAAATGCGAAAGTTGCCCCTTGTGCATGTATCATTCAATCGCACTGTCTAGCGCATCGCACTATCTTGTGCACTTGCGTCATCCAACGCGCGACGCTGTGTTGCGCGTCTCATTGCATTTTGCATGCATTCGATTGCGCTATTTTGTGCATCACACCGTCCTGTGTACTTCACTTGCCTGGCGAGACCTTAAACCCGCTTGGTCTAACGAAACCTTAAAACCGCCGATTGCATTTCAAACTCACATGCATTGTCGCATTTCAAAGTCACGTTGTCACCCGCTCTAAGTTCATTCGCATGGTTATGCATTTCAACAAGAAACGGGTCTAGGAGACCTTAAATCCTTGAAGGTGCAAGACCTTCTGCATTGATGTGCATGCTCATTTGCATTGTCATGCATTTCAAAAGTCAAGCTGCTGTCACAAGATTTCACACTCATGCATATGTCATGCATCATTGTAAATAGTGCATATGTCATGCATTTCAAAAACAAAAAAGAGTGTATATGTCATGCATTTCATTGTAAATACTGCATATGTCATGCATCCCATTTTATATAGTACATATGTCATGCATTTTCTATAAATATCCATTCCATTGCGTATTATAAATATCGCATTGTAGCTTGCATGCATTTACTGCATCCCCTCCCATCCATGGCTCGCACCTTTCCTTGTCGAGCCTGGTTTGGGATATGCTCATACTTTTTACGTCGAAGCACAGTTCTACATGTGTACGCGCCTATTCCTTGATGAACTTGATTTGAGGGTGGCGGCACCTTTTCTGTGTTAGACGCGTTTCGTTTGTGTACATGCCCTTCCTAGGCAAGATTTGGTTTGGCTTGCATGCCTTATCCATCATATCTATCCATTCCATTCCAATGCATGTCACATTGTAGCTTGTATGCATTTACTGCATCACCTCCATCTACGGTTTGCACCTTTCCTTGTTGAGCTTGGTTTGGTATGTGCTTATACTTTTCACGTCGAAGCACAGTTCTGCATGTGTACGCGCCTATTCCTTGATGAACTTGGTTTGAGGGTGGTGGCACATTTTCTGTGTTAGACGCAGCTTGTATGTGTACATGCCCTTCCTAGGCAAGATTTGGTTTAGCTGCATGCCACATCCACTGTATATATTACATTATAGTGTAATTTTTGCGTCCAGCATTAGGATCATTGTTCTTTCGTTAGCGGATTATTTCCCCACTTATGTCATTCCACCCAATACTTGTTCTTGTGTCTATCTAAATCACTCATAGTTCTGCATGTGTACGCGCTTTGAGGGTTTCGACACATTTTCTATGGTAGACGGACTTGTTACTTCCATCAATCTATTTGACATTTGTGTGGTTTTGAACTGCTCATGATTGGATCATGATTCAATTGCATTGCATTTCGTTTGCATTGTTTCAATTACATTGCATTTTCATTTGCATTATTATACATAGTTTTGTATATATTGCATATCATTTTGCATTCATTTTGCATATTATGCATGTTGCTAACAATATTGTACCTGTTAAGTTTGCTTTCTTTTCCGGCACGATATTGTATGTACGGTTCATTTGAGTCTGGTGCAACCAGACGAACCGCACAAGTATTGTATCCTCCGAGTGAGACGTATTGAGAATTGCATAATTCTCTTACATCCTTTCTGCATTGTAGTGTAGTTTGGTGTACGCTAGCTTAAAACTCGTGATTGTATGTGCTTGCTACGCTTTTTTTGCATGATCATAAGTTATATTCGCTTTGTGCATTGTCTTGCATTTTGCCCCCGCCAAGATATCTTGTTTGTCTTGCATGCTTTGTCTAAGTCTTCGGCCTTGTCAAAAATGGGTCATCTCTGGGCTTTGACATTCACTCCCATCATTGTTATGACTTTCGAGTTCTGTCAAAGAGAGGCAACTGTAGACATCCCATTTTTAACCGTCCTCAAGACTTGGACGCCACCGCTTGAACACACGCTGATCATCCATGTTTGTGTTCGTCTTGAGTTCCCAGAGGTCTCGGCTACGCGCTTTGCCTCAGGATCTCTCGACTCGACTGTTTCGTGTCTGGTTTTGCACCAAACACTTGTGCTTTGCCTTGGAGGGGTAGGGAATGGCTTGTGGGTCATCCCCACACTCCACAGGCCATGGCTTGAGGCCACCGGGTGTTTTGTTGCCATCGCCGTAATTTGGCCGACCAAGACTTTAGATGATGGCCACCTATCTTTCTTGGTCGACAGCACTTTTGGCCTACCGACCATCGTGCATCCGCTTGCATATATTTTTGGGTAGCTGGCATACACTGTCACCCCCTCCATACAGTGTATGGAGGGATTGGCCACTTGCTAGCTTCCTTTGGAAGCTTTACAAGAGACAATTGTCTATAAAAGAGAGGGTCTTCTCTCTTGTTGAGGATTGGACAATTTAGACAGCATTTTCAGAGGATTTTGAGTTCTAGGGTTAGGGTTTGCATATATCCTATCTCTATATCTCTCTCTCTTTGTGTATTTTGTGTGTGTTTTACCTTGGTTTTGCACACAAACACCCACCATCACACCTTTTCTTGGAGCTGAGGCCCTTGAGGGTTATTTTTGGAGTTTTGGAGTTGGTTTGAGCTTGAGGAACCAGCTGGTCCATCATTGGTGAAGGAGGTCTACAAGGGTAAGAAACTAGTCCCTTTATTCCCCATTTTTGCATAGCTTATTTGCCTATCTTGCATTTGTTTTTGGGCTTAGTGTATAACATAAAAAAGTTTTTTTTTTTTAGCCCTCTAAATAGTTGGTTAAGGTTGCTTTAAGCTTTGGGGTTGTTTGACCCCTCTTAAGCCTTGAAAGGCTCCATTTTGTGCCATTTTGGCTGAGCTCATGACCATTAGAGTTTGGGCTCTCACCACTGAAATCTTGAGGAATTTCAGATGTGAGGATGGTGCCTTGAGGTCCTAGGAAGGCGAGGGCCATCCCTCTCCTTGTCCTTGAAAAGGGCCTTTTAGCCTCATGTTTGAGCATCTAATTTAAGTGCATGTTGGCCATGTCTTAAGTGGTATTTGGTAGTTTTTTCCCATGCATTACCTCTGCTTTTGAGTTGGTTTGGACACACCTTGCATGCCTTGCAAACATGTCTTGTAATGCCATCATTTAGTCTTAACATGCACCTAGGCTTTGACCCTTGTTCAAGTATGTTTTAGGCCTAACTTTGTGAAGGTTTTGTGTTTATTTTGGCATGCTCAGGTTCTGTTTTTGGTTGTTTTGGTCGACCATGGCATGCTTAGTATAGCCCCTTTGTATTCTTGGCTTAGTAGCTTTAAATGCATAAACCATGAACATGCATTGTTTGCATTATTTCAATGGTTTAGAACCACTTACCATGTTATTTCAGAGCTTATAATGTATGCCTTGCATTCATGTATGCATCCTTAAGAGTCGCTCTTTGTGCCTAAGTGATGGACCATGTTTATATGCATGCTTGTATGTGTATTTGGCTCTATTTCCTTAGTTGTTGGCCACTGTTGTAGGCTTGTTTGAGGGCTGCCTAATTTAGTTTAAGTCCATCCCCTTACTTGTTGTACGCTTTGTATGCTTCTTTGTATTGCCATGTCGTATATTAGCCAACATGTCTAGGTTGCATTCCATTTGCATGCATGCTTGACCTCTTGAAGTGCTTGTGATAGAGGTTGAGTTCCATTGGTTTGTCTATGTGCATCGCATTCCACATCAAGATGCACACTTGATTATTTGGGCCATTATGCATGGAAATGTGCGATTGGTGGTCCGAGAATCGAGGCCCATCCTCCTTTGAGTCATGCACATGATAAGAGGTATGGTTGGTGCATACATAGCTAGAAATGCATTGTCATGCTTTGTTTTGCCCTCTGTTGCTGTCAACACAAATCCTGCAGAAAGATTTGGCCGGCCGGCCATCTTCAGTGCCGACCGGCCATATACCAGTGGCTGATAATTCAATTTGTAGCCGGTGACCATTATCCATGGCCGATGACCAATTCCCTCAGTCGGTGGTGTTCCACAGTGTGCAGAGAGCATATCTTGGGACTTGTGCAGTCTTCAGAGGAGCAGAACAGTCAAAACAGAGGCATCTTGTGCATGGCAGTGACTTTCCGAGCAGAGTCGAGTGCGCATGCATGGAAACCTCTTCCCGAGGCCGTTGTTTATTGCTTAAATAAATTAGTTAATTTGCTTAGCTAATTTAATTAGCTTGTAGGTTAATTAAATTGTAATATTTATTCGGACCCTCCGAATGAGGGCAAATTTGTAATAAGTGTGGGTGCGTATGTGCATGTCTTCTAACCCCCACTTCTTTCTCCATTTTATTTATCCGCTTACAATGGTTAGGTTTAGGGCATATTTACTTTAGCATACTTTGTGCTATGCATGCGTGCATCATTCATCAAGATTGCATGCACTGCTCTAAGACATCATACTAACGCATAAGTATTTCAAATCTAACTTGAATACATGCTACTTGTACATTTACACATGTCATTTATAGACTAGCCGAGCCTAATCCAAAGGATATCTTGTATGCTGCATTAGGCATTTAAACATGGACTTGGATCATGCATGATTGCTAACATGTTCTTGTTTTGGCTTAGAGTACTAGGTGAGCTTTTATGCTTTAGCATACTTACATGAGTGTGAATGTTAACATGACAGCATGATCATCATGAGGCTAGATGCTTATTTGATATAACTACCTAAATCTCTGTGGGTGAAGGTTGGATTGTATAAGTTAGGACAACTCGTTGAACTGTATTTTAGCCCACTTGCAGTAGCAAATTCCAAAGCTGCTTCCAAACAAACTGATATGCAATGTTTTATTTCAATTTAGGCGATTTGGTCTATACTTGTTTGTCAAGGCATAACATAGTAATTCTAGGCTAATAACCTAATAAGAACGCATAATGTTTTCAAAACAAGATATCATGGTTAGTAGAGGCCGATCTTCGACCATGCAGAGGGGTGCTCATAGTCGACCTTCCCAATCGCATCTAAGTTCCCGAGCCGAGGCAACTTTGGTGATGACGGACACGTGGCATTTGGCACCAAGTCAGGGTTTCCTAAATTCTCCCATTAAAAAATATTTAGGTGGCGACTCTGTATTTGGCAAAGCAGTCCATGTTTGGTACTTTTTTACAAAAAATCTGTTTTCTCAAAACGATTTGCCAGATTTGGACTCTTTGGTTCAGATTAAGAACCATGACAATTTGAGTCCAAACTGTAGTGAACCCAAATGAACAGAACGGGACTCATCCTCCCTAGGCGTTCGGGGACGTCTACATATACCCACTTGTAGTCTTTAAGCCCCATCGTTGCTGCACCCCATCTCTAGGGGAATTCGCTACTTCACCTCTTCTGGGGCACCTATTCCGACGTCTGGGCGACCAACGTCTCTCTCTCTCCTCTGTTGTCACGTTTCCTATTCTTTGAGTCATTCCCCAATAGCACGATGCATTTCAGCGTCCAGCTCTACCAAGCTCTTTCTTTTTCCTTTACTGTTGAAGAATAATCTCTGAGACATCTATGGCCCTTGCTCACGACCACCGTCCACACTCAAGTTTCTGCTCGTTCTCAAATTATCGACTACCTCTTTCGCTGCTTGTACCAGATCTGTTCCACGACGCCTAGGACCTCTTAACTACTAGATACCTCGTTCATTAATTATGGATGTAGCATTTCCGATGTGCTCCGCAGCTAACCCCGCGTCTATAGTCGGGTCTGGAATGACATGTTCAAATAGGGCAAGTCATTGAGCCATATGTTTTATTCGGCTCTAGAACGACGTGTCCAAATGAGGCAAGGGCAAATATGTGAATCTACTCGGCATCTTATGTTATAGCCAAATCACGATACATTGCCTCACTTGGCCAGACGAGCTTAGCATTAGGCCATATGTTTTATTTAGCTCTGGAACGACGTGTCCAAATAGGGGAAGGGCAAATATGTGAATCTACTCGGCATCTTATGTTATAGCCGAATCACGATACACTGCCTCACTTGGCCAGACGAGCTTAGCATTGGGCTGTATGTTGTATTCGTCTCTGGAACGACGTGTCCAAATGGGGCAAGGGCAAATATGTCAATCTACTCGGCTTATGTTATAGCCGAATCACGATACATTGCCTCACTTGGCTAGACGAGCTTAGCATTAGGCCATATGTTTTATTTAGCTCTGGAACGACGTGTCCAAATAGGGGAAGGGCAAATATGTGAATCTACTCGGCATCTTATGTTATAGCCGAATCATTTACATCGCCCCACTTGGCCAGACGAGCTTACCATTGGGCTGTATGTTGTATTCAGCTCTGGAACGACGTGTCCAAATGGGGCAAGGGCAAATATGTCAATCTACTCGGCTTATGTTATAGCCGAATCATGATACACTGCCCCACTTGAGCAGACGAGCTTAGCATTGGGCCGTATGTTTTATTCGGCTCTAGAACGACAAGTCCAAATGGGACAAGGGCAAATATATGAATATAATCGGTATCTTATGTTATAGCCGAATCTCAAGATATCGCTTCACTTGGCCGCATAAGCTTAGCAATTAGGTCAGATGTTTTAAATTAGATTTAATGCCGAATTATGCAACATTGTCCTACTTAGCCATTAATTTAAATTAGCAAATACAGAAGAGAGACAAAAAGTCAATTTTCATTAATAAACTAAACACAAACAACCGTCACTTTACACTTGAAAACTACCCTATGAATGACTTCTAAACAAAATGAGCAAAAACCTACAAAAAACTACATACAAAAGATACCTAAGATAAAGCAAAATTACACTAGCACTATTTATTCTTTGGGGTCAGACTCCAACAGCTCAACCTCCAACTACTCAGATGGAATCGGCTCTAATGTCACATTAGCAAATTTACAGGGCTTTAAGCCAGCCGTGTTTGAAGCCCCGGTTCTCAAACTTCATTACCTCCTCCACATACTTCTCCAAGGCCGCGTTCTCTTCGACATCAAACGTCTTGAAAATCTCTAAGTCGGCGATTTCTTTTGCCTTCTTCGATTCTTCCAAATTGGCCTCTAGCTTCGCGATCACCTCCTTAGCCAACTGGAGCACATCATCACTCATATTCACCCTCTTCTCGGCGACCACCCGTGAGTAGATCGGCTGTTCGCCTTTTATTCCTCAAATACGGCCCTTGCTCGTTTTTCTTCTATTTTCCTAGCCTCAGACTCGGCTTTAAGAGATGCCACCGCCAATTCAGCCAATGCCTTTTTATCTTTTCCCTTTTCAATTTCAATCTCAGTTTTAAGTAAGCCGATTTGCTCGACGGCGTCATAGTGACGGCGGGCGGTTTTTGTGGTTTTGCTCACCATCAAAACAAAACATGGGCAAGTTAGTCGGCATACAAAAGAAACGAAGTATGAAGTTTGCTAATTACCTACCAATATCACCGATTGAGCAGCTAATGCTATCGAAACCACGCTTGGTTCTGCACGGAATGCAGCCTTGTCCGTCAGCAAAGAAATCGGCGAAGCCACGCTTTAGGGCCACGACGGGGTCTTTCAATGTTGACGATCGCGTAAACTAGCGATTTTTCGTTATGGTTGGGATGATAAATGGCTGTAGACACCTCATTTTTGATGGCGCTTACAGCTTGGACGCCCACGCATACATACTCGATGATGAGGCTAAATGTTTATCGAGTGCTCTGAGTCTTTAACGGAATGGCACAACTTTGAGCCTTTCAAACCCTACACGCTTTTTGTCTCATTTTTGGACCATGCCTTGGTCTTTCCAACCTGCAACCTCTGGTGGCCTGCTGGCTATCCCTAGACGCCGTCAGCCATCACTTTTGTGCACTTGACCACTAATGTGGCTTATCGTCCACCAGTGTCTGTTGCCTATATTATGTGCCAACTGTGCCAGTTGTCAGCATAGATGCACCCATCTTCACCCATGTGTAAGGCTGGATCTTCTTGAGGGAATTTCATCTTTTCTATATATAGGACCCTCTCTTGTAGCAAGCTTAGAAAATTTTGAACTCAAAATTTTTTCTCTCTCTCTACATTTCTCTTTCTCTCTAACAAATCTCTACACTTTAGCCTCAAATTCCTAAACCTTTGCCTATACATCCTTAACCAAATCTTCTCATCTTTGAGCTGAGATGTTCTTGAGCTTGGTTTGAGCTCTAGAAGGTGTACTTACTTGGTTTTGTTGCTTGGAATTACTCTTCTCTTCAAGAGGTATAACACTTGCATTTTTAACTTGCTTTGCATACTTGCTTTTCTATCTTTTCCCACTGATTTTGGGTTGTTTTTCGGCTGTAAAAAACTCTATTTTTATGGGTTGAAATTGGTGGTTTTTGGCCATTCAAAGTTAAGGGGTGATCCATCATTCTTTCTTCCTTGTTTGTAAGGCCTTTCCACATTTATTTCCCACTTTCAAACTGTCTTTTTCCAAGCTTTTAAACACTGATTTTTAGAGTAATTTCAGTGGTGAAAATCATGTTTTGAAGTCCAAATTTGGAAGGGTTAGCCTCCCCTTCTTGTGTCTTGTTTGCTAGCCTAGTTAGCTCCATGTGTTAGCTTAATAATCTAGCTTGTTTTAGCTTAATTCCAGTATGTTTCAACCTCTGCTTTGGACTGTTTTAACTCTGTTTTGGGCTAATTGTTGCATTTGAGTCTTGTTTTGCATGCTTGTAGTATAAGTGTTCTCACAAGCTTGGTGTTTTAGGCCTTTAGACACCACTTGTTTGAGTTTTTAGTGTTTTTCTCACTTAATTTCTGCAAGTATAATCTCTGCAACCTCTCTCATTTCTTCACTCTTTGTTTGCTTTGAGGGTTGTTTCAATATTGGGATTGTTTAAGCTTGAGATTGAGGTCCATACTTAATGGTTTAATTCTCTTTTGGGGGTTCATTATCAAAGGCATGACATCTCTCTTTTGCCTTAAACTACCCCTTGTTTGACATTTCCTTTCTTTTTAGAGGACTCAACTCACCATTGGACTTAATTGGATTAAAGGATGGTTAGTAAATTAAAATGAGTAAACTTGGGACTAAAAGTGAGCAAGATAATAACTTGGTGTGTTCAATCGGACGTTAGTTGAACAGATGGAACTTGGACCATTTCATACTTGCTAGTGATGAAATGATCCAAGTCTCCAAAGCCAACCACTTCCCTTGATCATTCATGAAAGGGAGGAGGTTTAGCCATCATGCAATGAAATTGTTTGAATTGGTGGTTTGTGGCTTAGGTTCACAACTTCTTTGATTTGTTCGTGAAAAGGAGGGGTGAGTTGTGCAGACAATCCTTGAAAATATCCTGTATATGCTCTCTTTGTCCTCTCGCTGCAACAAGATAAACTCAGGCATCGCTGGTCGCAGCCACTTTTCATGGTCGGTAGGTGGCTGCCAGCCCACCTTTGATGGTTAGTAGGCCACTTTCATGGCCAGCCGATGGTTAGCAACCTTCATTTTTGGCCGGCTGACCACTGATGCAAAACTCAATAGAGTGTTGGTAAGGTGAAGTAAATTTGTTCTGGAAATGTTCAACTGTGCAAACAGAGACATACGGGAGCAAAATGGTGGTTTTTTCGAGTGGAACCCGAGCATGCGCATGGCCGACTGGTGGCCGGCAACCTTCATCTTTGGCCGGTTGGCCACTGATGCAAAACTCAGCAGAGTATTGGTAAGGTGAATCAAATTTGTTCTGGAAAAGTTTAACTATGCAAATAGAGGCATACGGGAGCAAAACGGTGGTTTTTTAGGGTGGAATTTGAGCATGGGCGTGCATATCTCTCATTTCCCGAGGCAGAGCAGTTAATCACTTGATTTAATTATTAATTGCAATTGTCTTGTTGTAATAATTAGTTAAGTAGTTACCTAGTTATTATGTAATTATTTTAGTTAGCTAGCTAGATTAGTTAACTAATTAGTTCATTTGTTGTTGTAATAACTAGTTAAGTAGTTTAGCTATTTATTCGGTTTGTAATAATTAGCTTAATTAGCTTAGCTTAGTTAGCTAGTTAGCTTAATTCATTCGGACTCTCCTGCGCAAGGGCATCAAATGTTGTAATAATGTGTATGTCTTCTAATCCCACGTCTTTCTTCCTTTTATTTATCCACTTTCGATGGTTAGATTAGGAGCATCATGTTTCAATTAGCATATCGCATGTT
The DNA here is from genome assembly GCA_025200525.1 of Camellia lanceoleosa. Taxonomy (NCBI): domain Eukaryota; kingdom Viridiplantae; phylum Streptophyta; class Magnoliopsida; order Ericales; family Theaceae; genus Camellia; species Camellia lanceoleosa. The sequence goes on along the minus strand of CM045769.1, from coordinate 98,087,648 downwards.
TGCATTCATTCATTTGTCCCACATACACCGAGGCTCGGTTCATCATTCTAACTGTATTGTCGTTTCAATATCTCGTTGAATACGTGTTTAAAACGCATGCTATGAAATTGTTACAAATAACATATTAAGTAGCCGAGCCTATTTCAGTTGCATTATTGCATGTGTTGCATTAGCCATCTTGTATAGTTAGAGATCATGCATATTTTTCTAACTCTTTGGTTTTATCTTAGCTTGGAGTACTAGGTGAGTTTTTAGTGCTCTAGCATACTTGCATGAGTGTGAGTGACTACCATGACTAGCATGCTTGCCATGAGGCTAAATACTTACTTGATAAATTGTTTGAGTGCCTGTGGATGAAGGCTTGTTGCTTGAATTGGAATGATTCAATGAATGTCCTGCTTGCTTCACGCTGTCAAATGGCAAATTCGCAAACTTTAAGCCCACTTTGTTAAGTGACAAAATCAAACCATTTTCAAAAAACATGAAATTGAATTGTTTCAATTCGGGCAAACTAGTCTATGACTTGTATGCGCACATCACATAGTAAATGCTAGCCTAATAAACTGGAACAAGAGCATATAATGTTGATAAAAATCATATCATGATTAGTAGAGACCGATTTTTGATCGGGCGAATGGGGGTGCTCAAATGTATTCATGACCTTCCCCCCTCGTACCTAAGCTCCCAAGTTGAGACAATCTTGGTGATGATGGACACGTGGCCTTTGGCACGAGTCATGGGTTTCCTAAATTTTTCCAAAATAAAATATTTAGGTGGCGACTCTGTACTTCGCAAAGCAGTCCAATTTTGGTATTTTTGATTCAAAATCAACTTTTTCAAAAGATTTGCCGGATTTGGACTCTTTGGTGTTTATCAATTTCACATTGCACTTGTGAAATCAGATTAAGAACCGCAAAAGTCCGAATTGTAGGGCTTATTTCGACCTCTCGAAAGGGGGGTGCGAAAAAGAAGAGCTATAACGGCGCCGCCAAGTCTTGGGACTCTTCTATTCGAGGTCGTTTATTGATTAATTCTTCAGAAGAGTCGGCCTTAACCTCGGCGGGGCGTTTCTCCTCCCTTTGTTTGGAAACTAAATCGCCCAATTATTGTTCAATGACCGAGTCGGCCACAACAGTTTCTTACTCCATTTCCTCAATAGGAATAGATGGTAAGGGTTTAGATCTAGCTGTTTTGGCCCTCTTTCGGGCTGCCATCTTTTCAATATTTTTCCTTCTTGCCAACCGTGCGAGCGATTCCCCAGCCATGTTTTTTCAAGGTCTGTGCCAAGTAGGTCTCCTAGATTGGTGAAAACGTTGTCTTCTAAAGATGTGTCAATTCGGCCTGAGGTGGATGAGAGGTCGAAGCCGACTTCTTCAAAAGCTAAATTCAGAGCTGCGTCAACTTCCTTCCCCAAACGACCTTCAGACCCGTCCGAGTTGGACTGGCTCGGCTGCTCAATGACCTAATCGCCGACTTCATCGCTTGGGTTTGAATCTGAACCTTAAAGGCCGATGTCCCTAAGGCTCTTAAAATTTGGGAAGATGAGTGCTGTAAGATGCTGTTCACCCCTTGGAATTAGGATATGATCTGTAGCCGAAAAAGTTGAATACGTTGGGTTGTATCGCAGTAGCACGTAGGTGGCCCGCCCTTGCTTTTAAAGGTTTGGACGACCAAAGAATTTGAGAGTGGTTTTGACTTTCTCAAGCACAAATTGCCGATCAAGTGAGTGCTTTCTCCAGATCGTTTCCTGTACAAACGAAAAGATAAACACATAGAACTGAAGCCGAATAAACATATAAAAAATGCGCAAAGGAAAAAGAAATGGGTCTGTACGGCCACCTGATTCACCTTTTTGTCTAGGCACAGGGTCCAGGCGATCTTCGCCTTCGCTGAATTCCCAATAGTCTCAGACAACGACCATAACATCGTCAACACGCTACGTAGCCGCAAGCATAGTCACCAAATGGTGATCAGTGTCCTTGGCCCTGAGAAAGTAGTGTCTCTACCGACCAGAAGATTTCACCGAGGCATAACAATGCCGAATAGCAAGGATTCCTAGATTAATCATAAGTCGGCGATTTGATTCTACTATGCCCATTATGATTCGGTAAAAATTTACGTTTGGCTGTAAAGGTAGTAGACCCCAATAGCGAAGAACGTCCCTAAAAAATGGATGAAGGAAGATATGGACTCCGCTCTCAGCAATTGACAGGAGAGGAAAGATGATCGTACTTGCATCAGTCATCTCTATATCAACTACGCTGTCCGCCACGAGTGACAGATGGATGCCATCTGGAATTGAGCAATGGCGTCGAAAGGTGGAAACACGGTCCGCAGAAAGGAGAGCTTTCAAATGCTTCGCCATTCAAATTGGAATAGAAAACACACTAACCAAAAATGAACAAGAAAATGGGAGCTGGAATGAGGAAGAAATACAAAGAAGAGAAAAACTTACAGGTCAGAGAGAGAAGGACAATGGAAAGCAAGCAGAAATCACAAAGGTCGTGAAGGAGTGATACTGTGAGACAACCAAAAAGTCTTGCATATTCAAAAAATATTCAAAGGGATAACGCGGTTTCACATCGCATTAAGTGAGCAACGTGTACGAAGGGGCGAGAAGTTATAATGATTTCTAAACCGTGTTCATTCTGACACTTTGGTATTGGAAGAAGTGTGAGCGCCGAATTTTTGACTTTCCATATGCAAAACCAAACTTGCCAACTAACTGGTATTAGTCGGATGTTCTGGAGGCAATTGTGGAGGCCAAATATAATCAATGAGAAAGAGGCCAAAGCATTTGATTGAGACATTAGGCCGAAGGCAATTTGGCCCTGACCAGGGGCTCATGAAGTCGAATATACGAATCGTCCATATAAGGAGCCGAATGAGAGCCAACACTTAACTGAAAGGCTGACTAAGTAACTACGTGCAAGATCAAGAGTGCGCCCGACCCTTGGGCCCAAATGTAATATAAAAAGGGAGGAATGTCAACTAAAGAGATGTATGTGAAAACAAAAAGATAACTTGAGACATAAGTAAATTGGAGAGGATACTGACTTGTCCATCAGAGTGCTAATTCCAAAGACTTCTAATCAAGTGTTCATCCATTTTTCAGGTAGCAATCAGAGGATCAAGAGCGTCCAACTGGATCCAAGAGTATTTCTAAACCATATCACCACAAGTTCAGAGAATGAAAACCCAAACACTAATTTGAAAAATAAATTAAAAAAGAAAAGAAAAAAAAAAAAAGAGAAGTGTTTAGGCTTATCGATTATGAATCGATTGAAATCTTCAAATCTTCATCAACAATTGATCAAAATCTTCAAACCTTTATCAAAGTGAGAGTCGAGCGAGAGAGATAGTGAGATTCAAGCGAGGGAGAGTGGAGAGTCAAAAGAGAGAGTCGAGCGAGAGACAGATTTTGAGAGAGAGAGAGAGAGAGTTCAGATTTGGGAAATAAGAAAAAAAAGGGGGGGGGGGACATAGGTCAAGTTTTACATGATTTGGGTTTTTTTTTTTTTAGTTAAGAATATGATTGGGTCAAGTAAAATGAGATTTTGATGTAAAAAGTGATTTTTTTTGCGACGGCTAAACAATTAGTCGCAAAAAAATAGATGTAAAGCGTCAGATTTCTAGTGGTGATATAATAAAGTGTATATAGTGCCACCTTTCTAGTTTTGATAGAGTATGGACCCTATCTAAGATGAATGCGTTGTTGCCAACATTGAATTTTTGAAAATATTTCTAACTTCCCATATGAATTATAGGAATCGGCAAAAATTGTGTATAGCCAATGTATTTGCCAACAATATCTACCTTAAGAGGAATTTTTGAGCGTCAAGAGGGTAGATGTCACGTAATATTTTCTTTCATTATGATTAGATTTGGTAGTGAGGTCTAGTATATTTATATTGGGTGTTTAAAAAATGATAAATAATATATACATTTGTGATTAATGGAAGACACTACCTGACAGTTTCACGTAGTTGCCTCCAATTTGATTGATAATAGAACATTGATATGCTTGTGGTATTGTTATTCTAGATTGGTGATGTTTTGTATATTAGAAGCATATGCATGTGATGAGTATGGACAAAGGATTGGGATGAACTCAGATCTCATATAGGTTTCTAATTTTATCCAATCTTCTAATAATATGATTTTTAATGGCAATCAAGAGCCAAGGCCTGATTGGGTTTACTTATTTAAGTACCAAGTAGCTGCGTCTTTGGAATGGATTCCAATCCTCCAAATAACGGTGATCGTGTGGCTGAGTTTTTTATTTTCTTATTTTACACTCACCTTTGCCAATGTTTGGAAAAAAATATATATATATATATATAATTATTTATATATTTTTAATATAATTATATTAGTCTCTTTTAAGATTTTAGTTCACATAATAGAAAAATTTCTTTTTTAATTAATAATTTGTTAACATAATGAAAAAATAATAATATTATTACCTATTTTCTATTAAAATATATATTTATCCTTATTTATTATAGTATCTATTTACTATTTGTATTAGTTTCAAGGGTAGTGTTTGGTTGTGCAAACCCGAACAATTGCATACCATATGCAATTTAAGTATAAACCATTGGATCAAATTGATATTGACTTTTTACTATTTTAGGCTTCGCTTGAGAAGCCAAACCTTGACATTTTTAGTTAAAATAGTCACAAAAATAAAATAGATTTATTAATCATAAAAAAAAATAACACATCTAACTTATAATCATAATATTTTTTCTCTCAAAAAATTAAAAAGCCAAAAGTCTTAAACTAAATGAAATTTTAGTTCCAAACTAAATAATCAAAAAATCAAATAATTAAAAGCCAACTCACTCACCAAACAATCCTTAATAGTTTAAAAAGGATTATATGTGGAGCCGGTTACCTTTCCGGTGGATCTAACTCCTCTGCCGCATTGCAGGAGGGAGCTTTTTTGTCTTATCCTTTCTTTTTTTATAATATGGTCCTTAAATTATTTTTATTATTTACATAAGTTTTTTGGTTCATTAATTTATCTTATTTTTTGTTTTAGTTTAAAATTTATTTGTTTTGTTTTTATTATATATATATATATATATTATTTTATTTATTTATTTACTTATTTATTTATTTATTTTTTATTATTATTATTATTATTATTATTATTTATACTTGAGATAGTAAATCTAGTGATTGTTGATAATATATAATTTCTTGATTTATTCTATCAATTCTTTTTCTAATAAATTTTATATCCCTAGTAACACTAGTATTTAATACATTTTGTAGACAATTATGGCATTGTTGACAGTTTGTGATTAGTATTAATAATTGTTTACAATCTAAATAAATTTATAAAATATGCTATGCAATTTTGAAGCAATAGTTACATATTATTATTTACAATATAATTATTCATAAGATAATGAATTAATTTGAAAAAATAGAGACTTTAAATTGAAATTTGAGTCAAATTATAGTAATGAAACGTATAATTTATCAAAAATATTAATTGAAAATACAACAAAGCAAAATAATAGATGGACAATTCGATTTCAAGTGAATTTCATTAGAATTGGCATTGGAATCAAATGAATGATGAATTGGATGATTTGGGCACCATTAATTGATTGGGCAATTGATTGAATCACTTTGTCACCATTAATTGATTGGGCAATTGACTAATTGATTGAATTATTTGTGCACCAATTAAATGATTTCCCAATCAATTGCCTATGTGCCAGTTGCCTAGAGAGTTGATTGGGTAATTGATTAGAATGGTTGGTCACACCATCGATAGTTTTTAGAATCGATTGAGAAAGTAAAATGGAACTGCCACTTATGCACGAGATTTAAAGATTGAGGAAATTTCATTTTATTCTTCAAATTATCACTCATTTTGTAATTTAACTCATGTTATTTTAATATTATTAATTTTATACTTAAACTGTTAGTGAGTTACGAAACTTGATAATTCGTTATAAATTTTAATGTTTTTTATTATTATTTTGTTATTTTTACTCATTTTAATGATAGCGTTACGTATTTTTTATGGATTCGATATGTAATTTTATAGTTGTATTATGCCATAGCTAATAGTTTTGGGAGTTAAGATGCACAAGCTATGTCAAAGTATAATTCTTTATTTATAATTATGGTGAGTTACATTACTTAATGATCCGTTACGTACTTTAATGATCGTGTTATATTTTTTTAAAAAAACTTTTACGCATATTAATAGTGGCATTATTTATTTTTTATGGATTCGTGACAAAATTTTATAGTTCTATTACACCGTAGCTAGTGGTTTGTTTAGTTAAAACACACAAGTGATGTTATAGTATAGTTCATTATGACACTTAATGATCTATTACATAAATAAATGGTTTTGTTTTTGTTTTTTTATTAATTTTTATGCATATTAATGGTAGTGTTACGTATTTTTATAGATTAGTTATTGGAATTTTGTAGTTCTATTAGGGCTGTAAACGAGTCGAGCCTTTCCGAGCTATAAACTCGGTTTGTTTGCTTATTGAGTTTGAGCTTGGCTTGATAACTAACTAGGCTCGGGCTCAACTCGATTTGGCTTGGCTTGGCTTGGCTTGGCTTGATAAGATTTTTCTAATATTATTTAAATAAAGCCAAACGAGCCGAACTTGACAAACAAAGCTTATTCGAGCTTGAGCTTAACTCATTTATTAAACGAGCCTAATATTCGAGTTCAAACTCGGCTCGTTTACTAAACGTGTCACGACCCAAACCCGCTTCTATAGGTTTAGCATCGTAACTGTCCAATAATCCTAAGATTATCTACTACCTTTGAAATGTAATCACAAAATAAGGGGCTAGCGAAAGCAAATACATAATAATACGCGTCCAATGAGCTGTGCGAACTTAAGTGAAACAGAATATTTAAAACTTTATATATGGTATAACCAAAAATCATTCTCACGTTATACCCACACACTTAACTATAGCATCTTAAATACAGCCAACGAAACAAAATTAAGTCTTATATACAGAGGCAACGAGAGCTTATGACATGCGACACTTCAGGAACCTTCACGTGAGGCATAATGGTTGGTTTAACAAAATGGAAGTCAGACAGAAGCCCTTAGGCCTGGGCCTGCACACACTCACTGTAGACACCCCATTTTTGACCGACCTTAAGACTCAGACGTCACCGATTGAGTGCTTGGTGATGTTTTATATCAGGCTCGTTTCGAGGTTATGAGTCTCTACCGTGAGCCTTGCCTCCGAACTTCGACTTTTCAGGCCTTGCCTCGCTTGAGAACCAAGCTCGGTTTTCTCTGCTTTCTTCCCGAGGGAGGGAGAGGTCTCAGAGATCATCTCTCAAGGGCTATAGGCTACGTCAGAAGTCGCAGCCATTTTTCCCATTTCGAGTCTTGCTTCAGCTGAGCCAAAGCCAGGTGCCTCGGTTCGATCGCTTAACTACCTCCGCTTGTCTGTTTTGGCATGCATCTTATTTACTCCTTTTGAGGGACACTGGGTCCGAGAGACCAACTTCGTGGTCGAACACCACTCCGGTGCTCAATAGCTGGGGTCCCGAATCAAGGCTGCCCCCGAACCTTCAAGCTTCCAGACGGTTTGGGCTCATTTTTGGTGGAGGCCTTATTTTCATTATTAGGAAGCTTGTAGGAGGGTGGAGGCCAGCAATTGTTCTGACAACCAACTTTTTGTTTGGTCAAAAGTGGTTCAAGATGAATCCGGAAGGAGAAAGTCTCAAGGCGGCTTCACCGAACGGGCGTAACTCTTGCACAAGAGGAATTAAGATATGAGGCCACCACCATTGGAAAGCTTACTCGGGCTTCATTTTTCACTCAAGAATCTCCTAAGTCCAAATCCGAGGGGAGGAGATATGGTTGGTTGAAGTCCGTTGGATCAATCCGCGGCTTTACGGAAACTGGCATAACTTTTTCTGGAATTTTAATGCAAGGTTTGCGGCATTGGAAAGCTAACTTCTGGGGCTTCATCCTAGGGTGTGGCCGGCCACTTTTCCCCCTTTGGCCTGGTCGGCCGGCCACTTTTTCTAGCCGGCCGGCCACTTTTTTTGGTGAATGATTTTTTTTGCCATTTTAAACTAGCCGGCCATTTTTGTCCCTGGGAGTGTGTTCCAGCCATGTATTTTGTTTTACACTTCACCCATGTCCGAGGGTTTGGCTATTTTGGAGGGAAACTTGGCTTGTTTTCCCTCCATTTTTTCCCCCCCTTTTTCCACCCATTTTGCCTATATAATGTTGTTCTGTGTCCTGGTTTTGAGGGTTAGAAAAAATGCTTTGAGCCTCTTGTATTGTATCTCTCTCCTTCTACACTTCAACTCTCAAAAACCCTTAAGTTCCTACACCCTTTTCCCTACAAGCCCTAGCACCACCACCACCACTCCATTTCCAGCAGCTTGGAGCTATTCTCAGAGGCTTGGAGGCACCATTTCTCAGTTCAAAAGGTAACCAAGGAGTAGTCTTCAAGGGTAAGTTCATTTCCCCTCTTTTTGGGCCTTATTTTGTACTATTGCTTAGCCCTATTTGCTTTCTGTTTTGAGCTCCGACCAAAATTGAAAATGTCATTTTTTTTGAGCTATATTCCATGTTTCATTAGGGGCTCATTGAAGTTTGAAGCTTCTTTTTGGCACTTGCCTCATTATCCTCTTGAATGCCATTATTTTGCATGATATTTTTAGCCTATGTGTAATCTGTTTTGGAGCATGTCATAAACTGTAGATAGGCCTATTTTGAGCCCCTCTTCAATATTTAAGAAGGGCTCAACACTTTTGGGGACCTCCATGTATAACTTTCCATTGTACCCCTCTTTGGTCCCCATCCTTGCATGATTTATTAGCTTATTGAGCTTCTGTTTTTGGACCTTGGTCAGAACTGAAAATGGCCCTATTTTGACCCCCTATACATGTTTTATCAAGGGTCCATGGCTGTTTGAGACATCCTTTTTGTACTTCATGTTATAGCCCTCTTGAGGCCTTTTAATCTTGCATTGTATTTTGAGCATGTTTTTATACTGATTTGGGCTTGATCATCTACTGTAAGTGCCATATTTTGGGACCCTCTTCAACATTGTTGAAGGTCCTCACTTGTTTGAGACCCCCATATATCAGTTACTTTTTGCCCTTCGTTGGCCCATTTCTTGCATGAATTGTTTGCCATACTTGTATCTGTTTTGGGGCTTGTCGTCTACTGAAAAACATCATATTTTTGGCCCTCTTCAATGTTGTAGAATGCCCCTTTCCTATTTGGGGCCAGCAGCTGTGAGTTGCTTCATCACCCCTTTTGCAGGCCCATTTTTGCATGCTAATTTAGTCCCATGTGCTCTCACTTTCTTGCCATGCTTTGTACTGTAAAAATTCTTGTTTTGGGGCTGCCTAGCTTCTGTATTCACACTTCATGTACGAATCATGTATGCATTGCATAGCTATAGGCCATTTCATGTGCTTAATTCCATGTTTCGGGACTCGTTCCTTGCATCGGGTTTCATTTCACCATGTTTCGGGGCTGTTTTGCATGTCATTTTGCCTCTGAAATTTGCATGTTTGCATATCATATTCCATGTCTTGCCATGTCTCATTAGAGTGGCATTCCGTGCCGTAGGCTCGGTCCTCGGTTTGTGTGCACGCGTGCACGTATTTCGAGTTGTCTCATTTTCATCTAATGGCCTCTTATGTGAGTGTGGCTGAGGCTCTCTCATGTTGGTGTAAGCCCATATTGCATTGCGTATGCCATTTCATCTATAGCATTGTGTATGCTCGGTTGTTTATTACCTCGTATAGCGTATATGCCATTCCATAACATTGTGTATGTTAGGATTGTATCTTAGTTGCATTTCATGCATGTCATACATGTTGCATTGTGTTCGATAGAGTTAGCCCGCACGGAAACGAGGTGCGCTCAGACTCGAAAGTGACGGAACGTGTCTCAATTCCCAAGTCACCGACACTCCGGATTACCCATGATGGAGTTAGGTTTTGTTGTAGTGTTCATATGCATTCATTCTATATTAAGTTGTACAATTCGGCTCCTCGGCCATCATGCATCGAGATGCGTGATTGGTGGCACGAAGATCGAGACATGCATACATTTGTGAAATACATTGCTATGCCTCTTTCCTCGCTTCTCACATAAAGAAAACCAAGAATCGGCAGTCTTCCGAGGCTTGGCACGCATTTCAAGAACAGGTGCAAAATAGAGGCTAATTGAGGCATCCCAGTGGATTTCCGCGCAAGGCAGCCCAAACAATACATCATTCATTAGAATCAAGGTAGTCCCTGGCTTGCATGCCAGTTTATCATTTCCTTAGTTAATTTGTAAATTAATTAGGAATTTGTAAACATTTGGACTGTATTATTTGGACTATATTATTCTTTTATTCGGGACTATATATTTATTTGGACCCTCTGTGCGAGGGCATAATTGTAATAAGTGTGGGTGAGTGTGATGTATGTCTTCCAACCCCACATCTTTCTTCCCTTTTATTTACCTGCTCATGATGGTTAGATTAGGGCATATTTCAATTAGCATACAGTATGACAGCATGTTTGCACCATTCATCTGTTTTGCACGCACCGAGCTTGACGCATCATACTAACTGCATTTGTATTTCAATTCCAAGTTGAATACATGTTAGCTGCAGCATTCCATATTCCATGTTTAGAATAGCCGAGCCCGCTATAGTTTGCATCTTTGCATGTGTTGCATTAGGCAATTCTGTGTATCTAGGATCATGCATGGATTTCTAACGAGTTTCTGTTTTGGCTTGGAGTACTCGGTGAGTTTTATGCTTTAGCATCCTTGCATGCGTGTGAGTGACTGCCATGATAGCATGCTTACCATGAGGCTAACTGCTTATGTGATATAATTGCTTGAATGCCTGTGGGTGAAGGTTGGGTTGTTTGGATTGGAACAATTCATCAAATGTTTGTTTTAAGCCCACTAGACAGTGGCAAAATCATGTTTTTCCAAGCCCACCCGAGGGTGGCAAAATCTGCATTTTAAGCCTACTTGCGAGTAGCAAACCATTTTCACAAACAAACATGAAGTGTTTCGCTCCAATTCAGACGACTCAGTCTATACTTGTATGCTGTGCGCATCACATAGTAACCTAGGCTAATAACCGAAATAAGAACGCACAATGTTTTCAAAATTAGATATCATGGTTAGTAGAGGCCGGTCTTTGACCGGGCGAGCGGGGGTGCTCACGAAGTGACCTTCCTGAATCGTACCCAAGTTCCCGAGTCGAGGCAACTTTGGTGATGAAGGACACGTGGCCTTTTGGCACCGAGTCGTGGTTTCCTAAATTTCCCATTAAAAATATTTACGTATGCATTTATATCCGCAAAGCAGTCCATGTATGGCACTTCTTTTCAAAAAAATCTGTTTTCAAAATCGAATTGCTGGATTTGGACTATTTGGTTTAAGATTAAGAACCGTGACATTTGAGTCCTTGAACTGTAGTGACCCCAATATGAACGAACGGACTTAACCTCCCATGCTCGGGACGTCTATACTCACCTACATATACATATATACAAATAGTGAGTTAAAGCCCAGTGAATAACATTAATGTAAAGAGGTTAGTGAACGAATTCCGAACATATAATATCCATAAAACAGATCATAACAGAATTAACTCTCATATCCAAACATAATAGTGGTACATCTCATAGAACATATCATATCGTCATCCAACTAGAGTAATCGATTCCGAATACCGATTAAATACATATCACCACAATGAAGTGGCTAACGAGATCTCGTGAATCATATATATATCATGGACCAAGATTAGCATGCCGCCCCTATGACTTGAGACTATCTATAGATGCTATAATAGATTTCAAACATAGGACATTCGTTCACATAAAAAAAATATCATTTCAGAAATTATAATTTATCAAATCACATTTGGATCATAATTCATATTAACACATCTTTACAATAACATTACTCACAAGATCCTAAACGGTCAATCAATCTTCTAACGTTGACCTACAAACACAAAAGTGTATAACATAAACATGTCTTATCATTACACATGTACTCAACCATTACGCTTAGCTTTTACATGAGTTTCTTATTCAAATTCATTCTCATAACTTATACATGTAAATCATATTCTCGATCTCGATTTGTTTTTTGATTCAATTACTCATGTCATTTATTAGTTTATTACTCTTTAATGACTCATAATTCATGTCTAAATATGCTCAGAAAAGGATAAGGACAAAAATATGAATATTGAATGTCTTCCAAAAATATGCTGAATTTGGCTTGGTTGCTCGAAATGACCGCTTTCACCAGAAAAGTACTAGATGGTCTCGTTCTATGCTCGAGCCATAACTCCTACGCTCGAGCGGTCCCACAATACACAAAAGGGTTCGCTTGAGCCACCAAGTGGTTGCTCGAGTGGTTTGTAATAGACTGCAAAACTACTAGATGCTCGAAATGTTCGCTCGAGTTGCAAATCCTTCGCTCGAGTGACCTCCAAAAATTCTGGGTTTTCAAAATAAGGTTTTAAGCTTCTAAAATGCAAATTCAAAGGCAAAACTCTTGCATGGCTTGTTTTTAAAGCTTGAAAACTTTTCCATAAACATGAATACATGATCCTTTACAAACCCTTTGCCCAAAACTCATGAATTTAACCAAAATTGGGCTCAAAACTTCTATGCATGTGTAGACACCCTATTTTCGACTACCCTTACGACTTGGGCGCCACCGAGCGATCAATTCGATGATGAATTTATATATGCTTGTCAAATGCTCGAATTCCTCAGTAGAAAGCCTCAACTTTGAGCCTTAAAAACATGCTAACTTTGCACCAATTTTTAGACCAAAACAATAGCTTTTCAAGCTTGATTGCAGGCCCACTAATGGTGTACGGTCGGCCCTTATTAGTGGCCTGCTGGCCACTTATGCAAAAATCAGATATTTTTAGTCAGTTGTCACCATAGATGCATGCACCATACCAGCTGTATTTGTTTGGATATTTCTAAGAATCTTTCATATATTTCTATATATAGATGACCTCTCTTATGATATAGGGTTAGAAAAATTTTGTGGAGCAAAAGTTTGAAAAATATTTCTCTCTCTACATTTCTCTTTCTCTCTTGCACCTTACCTACTCTTGACCTACACTCTTTAAACCAAACTTGGAGGGTTCTTTGCTGAGGTGTTTAAGCTTGCATCTTAGCTCTTGAGGGTGTGAATTGGTGGTTTATAATTCAAAAGGAATACTCCTCTTCAAGAGGTATAATTCCTAGCTTTGTTTCCCTTATTTATCTAATGTATTTATTGCTATTTTTGGGCTGTTTTTCACTTGTATTTTTAGGCTAAAACTTGTGGTTTAAGCCATTAAAGGGAGAGGGTGGACCACCATTCTTTGAGACTTGTTTCCTAGGCTTTTGCCTTTGTGTTTCCCTTCTTTTTATCAACTTTTCTTTTTTTTTTTTTTTTGAACTTTTTACCATTGAATTTCAGAGTTTTTCAGAGGCTAAAAATCATGTTTTGAAATCCCAAAAATAAGAAGGGTAGCCTCCCCTCCTTGTGCTTGTTTACTAGCTTAATTGCTCTTTTTTTTAGCTTAATTTTTAAGCTATTTTTACCTTGATTCCAGCATTGTTTTTAAGACTGATTTTAGGTGTTAGTTTTCTTTATGTTTTGCATAGTATGCTTGTAGTGTTATGGTCCTCATAGGTTTAGTGTTTTAGGCATTAGACACCAACCTATTTGAGTTGATAGCATTTATTTAGTGTTTTCCATACTTGTGATCATCTTTAATTACCTTTTGCACCTCTTTTCATTTCTTGGTTCTTTTTCTTGCCTTGAGAATTGTTTCAACCGATTGATTGGTTGCTTGAAATATAAATCATTGTGCTTAATGGTTTAATCTCCTCAAGATTCATTACCAATGGCATGACATCTCTCATGCCCAAAACAACCATTTGTTTGATACTTCTCTTCATTAGTGGACTCAATCTTCATTATTGGACTTAATTGACTAATGAATGGAAAGGTAATTAAAATGGAATAATAAAATTGGGGCTAAAATAGAATAAGATAATAATATGGTTTGGGGTTTAACCGGACGTTAGTTAAACCCATCGAGTCTTAGTCCATTTCATACTTATTAGTGATGATAATGGTTTGAGACAAACGTCAATTGCTTCCCTTGATCCATTTCATGATAGGAATGAGGTTTTGTTGGTCATTTGGTTTCCCTGATTAAGCTTTTGTCCAATCAAACCATAGATCATCATGCAACAACTTTACAATTGTTGATGATTTGTGAATCGATTCTATCCCTCATTTGAGCAATTTCATGATAAGGATAGGCAGAGAGAATGAATATCCCCTGGGAACACCTTGTTTCTGCTGTGTTCATTTTCTGTTGCAGCAGGGCCATATTTACATTAGTGGCCGGCCGGCCACTATTTGTAGTCGGTTGTCCACTACTTCTAGCCGGGCGACCACTTTTGTGTCAGCAGGCAGTGTTGTTTTCTTGCAAGGCAGAGTAGAAGTAGAAGCAAAACAAGAGCTTTTTCTACAAGTAGAATAGTCATGGCAGCAAAACAGAAGTGTTTCCGGGAGGATGTTTAAGTTGGCATGCACGGTTCACTACCCCACTCAAGTTCAATTAGTTGTTAATGTGTTAATTAAATTAGTGAATTCCCACGTGTAATAATTAGTGAATTCCCATTTGTAACTAATTAGTTGGTGTAATTAATTAGTTAATTTTAATTTGTAATAACTAGTTAGTATAGTTAATTATTTCCATTTGGTTTGTAATAGTTAGTTAATTCGTAGTAATTAGCTAGGACATCCATTCAGACCCTCCTGCGCGAGGGCAAAAATATAATAATGCGTATGTCTTTCAACCCCACTTCTTTCTTCCTTTTATTGTTTATGATGAATAGCATAGAACATCATGTTTTAATTAGCATTTTCCATTACTTGCATTCATTTGTCTTGCATGCATTAGGCTCGACGCATCATTCTAACTCACATTGTTATCTAAATACTTCTTTGAAAATGTGCTCAAACCGCATGCTATCAAATCGATTCTCATGCCATGCTAGTAGCCGAGCCTATTAATTACATATTGCATGTGTTGTATTAGTCAAGTTGCATTAGTTAGGGTCAAGCATTTTTCTAACTATTTTGTTTCTTTTGGTTTGCCCTAGAGTACTAGGTGAGCACTTATTGCTTTAGCATATCGCATGTGTGTGATTGTTGTCATATCAAGCATATTTTCCATAAGGCTAAGTGCTTAATTGATATACTTGTTTGAATGCCTATGGATGAAGGCTAGTTGCTCAAATTGGGATAATTTGATAAATGTACATACGAGCCCACTTTTTCAAGTGGTACGTATTCAAACCTTTTTTCCAAAACAAACATGAAATCCAACTGTTCTAATTTTTGCAAATTAGTCTATACTTGTGTGCAACACATAGTAAGGTTAGCCTAATAATCGGAACAAGAGCATATAATGTAAATAAGAATCACATCATGATTAGTAGAGGCCGATCTTTGATTGGGCGAGCAGGGGTACTCAATTCATGACCTTTCCCTCTCGTACCTAAATTCCCGAGCCGAGACACTTTGGTGATGACGGACTAATAGCCTTTGGCACGAGTCTTGGTTTCTTAAATTTTTCAAAAAAATTTAGGTGGCGATTCTGTAATTTGGCAAAGCAGTCCATTTTTGGCATTTTGATTCAAAATCAATTTTCCAAAAGAATTGTCGGAATTGGACTCATTTGTGTTTATCTATTTCACATTGCACTTGAGGAATTAGATTCAGAACTATGTGAGTCCGAACTGTAGGGCTAGTCGTATCTGAAAGGAGCACGAAAAGCAAGCTACAACATGTAAGTTTTATAAAACCTTTTTCTCAAATCCCATGTTTTCACAAACTTGAGCTCAAAAGTTCCATGTATGTGGGAAATTCCTCTTCAAAAGATGAATTTAAATGGTAAAACAAGACGATTCAATCATAAATGAGCCGAATAACTTACAATAACAATTTAGATGCTCAAAATCAAACTTAACAAGATAAGGTTCAATATGCATGTAGGATCGATTCTTTTCAAAACTTCTTCAGACATGGAATTTGCTTTCAAAGCTTGATCTAATATGCATGCATGTTAGTTTCATGGTCCCATGGTCCAAACACAACATAATGATAGAGCTTATGTCATGACCCGAACCCGCCCCTAAGGGTTAAGGACATAACCGGCCAGTAATCATGAGATTACCTACGGCCTCAAACCAAACTGGACATAACACGTCAGAGTAAAGGGGCCAAACGAAAACAAAATTTAAAACTTTATCCATAGAGCTGTGCTTACATGGCACGTCATAACAAACCATACACGTACATGGTAATAACTCACTTTAGAAAATATAGTAGCATAAGGTTCTGTACAGACAGGATCATATAAGTCTAAGTCAACCCATGAAAACTATTTACAACAGATTCAAGGTCTTCGCCAACATGACAAAATATAAATACATAACAAAAAGCGAAGACGAATCTCGTGCGTGAGACGCAAGGGCTGACTTTTCAAAACCTTGGTTGTTCCACACGGACTTCACTGAGGTTGGGTCTGGACCTCTCTTGGCTTACCTATAAACACATGAATGAGCGTGAGCGAAAGCCCAGTGAATAATATCAATTGCAGAAGATGTATTGGAACAATATACATCGGACGGCCTTAGGCCCAATTCATATTTCTATTTGGTATATATATGTATAGCTATAGATCGAGTAACTTCGGTTCCAAACACTTCGGATGGCCTCAGGCCCAATCCATTCATGTAAAACTAGCCTTTGGCCCATTTGTCTTTCATTCATGTCAGATTAGCCTCTAGCCCATTCATTCTTTCATTCAGATCATACTGGCCTCTGGCCCATTCATTCTATCATTCAGATCAGATCGCCTCAGTCCATTCATTCTATCGCTCAAATCATACCGCCTCCGCCCATTCATTCATTCGTTCAAATCATACTAGCCTCTGGCCTATTCATTTATTTATGTCAGACTGGCCTTCAGCCCATTCATACTTTCATATCAAACTGGCCTTGGGCTCATTCATACTTTCATATCAAACTGGCCTTTGGCCCATTCATACTTTCATGTCAAACTGGCCTTTGGCCCATTCATTTGGCATAGCAAACATTGTCCACCAATCAAATTAACAAACTTATAAACTTGCATAGAAGTAAGCAATTGGACAATAACATATTTCAGATATCTTTGTCAAGATATTACTCACAATGATTGGTTGGTTGATTTGCCTTAGAGCTTGACCCTACACATCATATAACATATACGGGCCACAAATGATTCAATCCGTTCTTAATTCACATATTTCTCTTTAGGCTTCTTTCTTATCCTTCTAACTCATTTACAATGCTCAATGTATGCCTAAGAGTACTTAGAAGTGAAAGAGAACAGAAAACGAAACACAAAATGCCTTTTCAAAATTTCAAGAAACAGGGTCCCCCCTCGAGCGTGGACTTTCCTGCTCGAGCCGACTCATGAGGTCTACAAAAGTACTGGTTACATCGATTTCACGCTCGAGCGTGAAATCGGGCGCTCGAGCGGAAGGCCTCACTACATGGCCCCCCGCCCGAGCGTGAACTCCTCCGCTCGAGCGGACATCATGTCTCAGAAAATGCCGAGCTCAGATTTCCCGCCGAAGGACATCATAAATTCGGTTTTCGCATAGTTCTTGAGCTCGAATTCAACATCCAAACCAACATTTCTTGCATATGATGGCTCAAACTTAACATATACACATACTAACATGGCACCAACACCAAATTACAACATTATGAGGCTCAATTTCATGAATCACTTACATGCATGACTCAAATTATCCCAAACTCATCACCGACATGCTAAATTCAAACATTCAAGACTCACACCTCCATGATTTGCACATGCATGTGGGAGATACTCATTATTCTCAACTTAATTGGTGAAGAGATGGTCAAATACATGGACTTCAACCAAAATTCAACATGGATTACTCACTTCATGCTCAAACATAGAAATTTATAGCAATTTCTTACATGCACGTACCTATTGACTTCAAATTCAACAAATACAACACAACTCTTTCTCTTGATCACCATTGAACTTCCTATTCACAAAATTACAAAATTAAACTCATGAATTCATAATCAATTACTCACCTAGAAGCTCAATCTTCCCAAACTATGGTCAAATCTTGAGTTGGTCTTCAAATTATTCAAGTTTCAATTATCAAACTTCAATCTCCTACCCTCTCTCTTTCTAGCCGAACCTTCCTCTCTCTTCTTAGAGTTAAAATCAGCCAAATTGAAGTTAAAGAGGAGAATTGAGTGTGTAGTGCCCTTTTTATATAAGTCCCTCTAATCATAATGATTAATATTAAACAATTGAGCACTAATCCATTAATTTAATCTAATTAATTTGATTCAATCAATTTTCAATTAAATTTCACCATAGGCTCTAAAAATTATGCTACCACAATAGCGTAATCAATTTCTAAGCTTCGTATTTATAAGGTCTCCAATTTAAATTTCAAAGCAGTATAATTAAATAAATATTCTTACAAAGGAATGTATAGAAATTCAAAACCACATATTTTCACATAATGGCACACAAAATCATATCAAACACATAATCACATTCGTAATATGGACCAATTAACATAATACTAATGTGGTTATCACAAATTATGATCAAAATGATGATTAACACTCATGAATGCATGACGTGTGAATTGCAACTCAATTCCTCATTTTAAGCTCATAATATGCAATTAAATTCTTCATGTATTCTCATGTTTGATGATCTAAGTTCATAATTTAGGAGTTGAATTCTTACCTAGAGTTTCCAAATTCTCTTGTTCTTATACAATCTTGAACTTACAAACAATGATCTTCAAGTTCTCTTTCACAATCTACACTTTCTCTCTCTAAAAGTGCACTCCTCTCTCTCTCTCTCTCTATCTAAAACATAATCTCAGATTTTAGGAGTTCAAAATGATGAAGAGATGAGTTCAAATGAGTTTAAAGGCCCACTTATATAGTTGTAATGCCATAATACATTACTTAGAACCTTAGGCTTGCCAAATACAACTTAATTAATTGGATTGAATCAATTTTTAATAAAATTTTCCATATGATTCTAAAAATTCCAAATAACATATTGATATAACCAATTTCAGTTTCAGATGCCGATAAGGCTTTCAATTTTCAAATCAAAGCAGAATTCTAGACAGATATTTCTATGAGTAACAGATAGGAAGCCAAATAGCATACAAAATACACAATAAACACATTATTTATTTTAATCACTTGATTAACGGTTTTAATTACGGATTAGTAATTAATTATGGATCGGGGTTGTTACAAAACGAGTCGAGCTGAGCTGAGTCGAACCCTTAATGAGTCCAGCCGAGCCTGTTCGTAAACTGTTCCATTAATTTGAAGCCCTAAGTTCTATTATGCCATAACTAGTATAATTTATTATTTTAATATTAATGACCTGCTTGGTAACCTGCTAAACAAAATACCTTCAAAATAATTTATGTACTAGAACCGCATATATGCACAACAAAAATCATAATAAAATTACATAATTAATAGCACAAATATATATAAGCATTGCATATCATATATATTGCACATTTAAGAAAATTTTTCTTTCTCAATTGTTTATTGGTTGAGATTTGTTTTTCTAATAATTTTTTTAGTTTTTTGACTTTAAAAAAAAAAAAAAGAAAAAAAAAGACCAAATGACCTTTTTTTTTTTTTTTTTTTTTTTAAATGAGTGAAACAATCGATATGATATTTAACTTTAGTTTTTATCTAATTTTAGAAAGTCTCCAAACGCCCACTATTTAAATTTTTACCATTACATTAAAAATATGCATATTGGTAGACCTTATATTTTGCCATTTGTATCATTGTAGTCCCCACAGTTTTTAATTGACTCAATTTGATACATCAATAACAGGGAAAAAGGAGGAAAAATGCATCAATGCTTGCAACATACATCTTAATTAGATTGGCACCTATAAGCACGTAAATCAAGTGCAACCCCTTTGCAAACACAAGGAAAATAGAAGACCAAATGCCAAACTAAAACACTAACGCAACAAAAGAAAAGTAGCCAAAACACAAGGGAGATCAAGAGGTCAAAGAAGATGATTCTTGATTTTAAATTTTGCGTCAATTTAACCTAATTGATAACATCGTTATGATTTTTGATAGAAAATTTTCATTAAATTGGTTGACATTAAATCACTGAATTGATCAAATTTATAATTTTGCTCTTACAAGTATGACAAATACCGCTCATGCACGCTTGACATAAATCGCACACAAGTAAAAGCAATTGGACTAATTTTAAAACCAAAATAATATAATAACCAAAATACAAAAATTAGCAACGTAATTTACCCTTACATCAATATAGTGGTAACAATTCAAATACTAATCAACTAATTATTTTATGTGATTGTTGATACAAAAAAATAATTTTCTCTTAATTATGACTTATTGATTATGATCAAGTCTCGTTTAATTAATTGTAATTTATCAATTATGACCAAATCTAATTTCATTTATTATAACTTGTCAATTTTGATCTGTTGATTAAGATCATGGCCATCTTCAAAAATTTACTACGGCCATAATTATATTATTATTATTATTATTAAGTTTGTTGGTGTTTGTGTAGGGACCAGGTGGTTACAAATTGAAGTGGTGCCATGTGTGACTGTGATATAACTAATATTTTGGGATAACTGTCCATGTTGCTGATATATGGGGGTAGTTTTCATGTTGTAGCAAAGGACAAGAACGTGGCCACCTGCAGCGCACTGGGTTGCAAAGTCTTGTCTTTCTAAGTCTTGACCTGTAAATTGGGTTGCATGCCCACCTGCAGCTCTTGTCTCCATACTCAACTCTGATGTATCCCAATTACCTCTTTAAATGAAAATTTGGGAGTTAAAAAAATAAAAAAGAAAAAAAAAAGGGGACAAGAACGTGGCCAGAGGAAGAAACTGTCAAAGGAAATTAACAGTGGGTTTTGAGTATAAATAGGCAAAGAAATTTAAGCAAGATGGATCAATTATCACCACTCAACATGAGTTTAGAATAGATTATCTAGGAGTAGATTACTTTAACATATTATACGAGTAGTTTATTTTAGCTATGAGTAGTTTTAAGGGGTACTTACCAATTAGTCCTATTCACTAGACTTATTTACCTACAGGTCTTAACTAATAAATTTAACACTATAAAAATAAGAGAGTGATAAATTTATCACTAAAAAATTATTCATAAAAAAAGAGACTGATAAATTTATCACTATAAAATTATTCATAAAAAAAAAAGACTGATAAAATTTGTCTTTATCACTTAATAAATTATATCAAATAGGACTTAATGGGTAATAAGTCTCAAAGTAGGACCTATTGGGTAATAAGTCTCCCAAGTAGGACCTATTAGTAGTTTACCCTAGTTTTTTTAATTTAGTGGTTTTGTAATGATTTTTTGATTCTTGTAATCAGTTAACTTTTTTCTAGTATTTTTGTATTTTTATTTTTGTTCTTGTTTAAATATTTGTAACAAGTAATAATTTCAACAATACAATATTAGTTTTTGATTTGTTTATCTCTGTCGATTACCTTCAAAGAAATCCTTGAATCTATCGAGACATAAGATACCAACCGCAATCACTTGATCTATTTGTTGTTTGTAAAATTTTGAATTCTCTATCGAATTTTCTATCTCGATTTGCCTCAAATCAAATTTTTACAAACAGTTACATAAAAAACATAGTCATTACACCAAGATTGGTTATTTGAAGAAGAATGTTGGTTGGTTTCACGGGTTTTGAACACAAACCACAAAGCACAAAAAGGTGTTACTTTTTGCACTTAGAATTATTGTATCTGTCAATGGATCATATGTCGCGACAAAAAGCATTGCCAAAAAGCAATCCAAAAGTAGCTATATTATTGTTGATTTTCTCTGCAATAACAGCAAGGGTGGGTTCCTTGATATTGATTGAAAAATATGTGGTGGTATGAATTTGTATAGTTTGAATGATTCAAATGTATTAAAAGAACGTCGTTTTGGGATATTGTAATTATTCAGTCACTTAAAATTCAAACTACCAAATATGGTTGATATTGATTAGGTGTCAAAATTTGTTGAAATTGGCTGAGGAGCAGCACATATGATCCTTGTTCCCATGTTATATATTTATTTTTATTCAAGTTATTTTTGTATGATATGGCAAATTTCTCTGATTTTAACCATTTAGTATATAGGTGGTTTAAAATAAAAATTAAGTAGATAGAATAAATGACCTGGTCTCAAGAAAAGGGAAGAATTAATGATCTAGCAACAACAATTTGCTTCATAGCAAAGACAGTTCTACTTCAAAATCTACCAGCAATCTCAAATTCAAAGTCAAATCAATTTCACAATAATATTGGTGCGCTCCACTCCAATTAGAGCCACCCAGAAAAAAAAAAAAAAAAAACCATCAATTATGGAATATATTTGAAGTAGACAAACATTTGATTTGATATTAAATTGACATATATTGTGCCAATGCAGTGATTTAATTAAAGTCTGTTCTACATGTTCGTTGTCATAATTTGTTTGGGTCTGGCTGGAATGAAGAAGCTGTGAAGCCATGGAAGTAACAAATGCCAACCAGTAGTTCAAAATTGGGTTTGGGTTTGGGTTTGGGTTTGCTTTATGGGCTCATGAGGCATGCAACAGACAACTTGATCTAGTTCACCATAATTCCAAGTTATTCCAGTGAGGCTTGTACACTTGTTTATGCACAGCTAGCATTGTTATTTGCTTATTTATTTAAGCCATATAATTTTTTTAAAAAAATTTAATTTTTTAAAATTTTTTATTAGGCTTGCATTAATTTGAGATATAGAGAATTGCTCTAATAACTAGGACTACCATGGCCTTATAAGGTCAACTGCAATGTTCATGATTCCTTTCTCATGCAACAAATTGAAGAATTTTTTATTTATTTATTTATTTATTTTGAAAAACTAGGCATCTTATATTATCGTGTTATATATCATCGCATCCGTAGTCATAATTTTTTTTTTTTTTTTTTTTGAGTACTCATCCATAGTTGTAATTGTCGTTAGGGATCTTGCCTCAATTTTAGGTCCGCCGGTGTTTGGACCGGATATTAATGAAAATGTTAAGTGCACAGAAATAGTACAAAGAAAAATGATTAGAACATACACTTTATGGCTCAAATTTATGTGTTGTAAGTCACACCTAAAAATATATCTTAATTGGAAGTAGCTTCTCTTTAGCCCGATCCACTATGGGCTCATCTGGACTCACTTCAAACATTTAAATTGTTTATCCGGTGAGGCATATATATATTATTCACACTAAAATCTACATTAATTAGACATTGATAGCAATTTGATTAAATTATATTTGTCCAAAAGAAAAAAAGACTAACATACAATTCCCTTTCTTTTTTACTCTGATAAACGTGAATGTGGTCAAGTGACTAATTATAGAGATTCTAAATCGAGTAATACTATATGAATAAAAATAAAAAATATATAAAAGGAAAAACAGTACAGAAAAATCAATAACTACAAAGTAACATGACAAGGCAGTTGAAAATATTTGGTAAATCAAAATTTTATTGCAAAACAATCCCTTTTATTACAGTCACTGGATATCATAATCCAAGACAAGTGAGATTAGGCATGTCCTATGCATGATCTTTTCATAAAACACAAAAGGCAAAGAGTGAATTTCCAGGAGTCCATCTGGGATGGAACTTGGCCAAACCAATTGAATAACCATTCCCAATGTAGATGCATCCATAACTAGCCGAAGCACCACCGTAGATGGTGGCACCCGTGTTATATGACCACAAAATGTGCCCGGTATTGGCATCCATCGCGTAAAGAGGTCCATTGGAAGCCACAGACCCCGCGAAAAGGACACCATTGGTTAGGGTAACAGGTCCTTGGGCAGAGTCATTGCTGGGGTTGGCAGTGGACCATAGGATCTCCCCTGTATTGGCATCCAAAGCCACCCATCCACCGGCTGTGGTGGTTTGGTTAGACGGGGCGAGGGTGAAGTTGAGATTGTCACTGTTGCCTATGTTAGTGTAAATCCTTCTTCCATCTGTGGCTGCTCCCCATGTTCCTCCTCCTCCATTGCCTCCTGGTCCTGCTAACTGAAAAATCAATTTCGAAAATTATTTTTTTGTAAAACCAGTTTGATATGTGGAGTGTTTGTGCAATTACCAAGATTAAATTCCAAAGTAAGCCAATTTCAGAGACTTTAAAAGAGAAATGTTGTAGAAACGAAATGACTGTACAAAAAAATTAATACAGAATAATATAAGAAATTTGATTTTATTATTTTAAAGCAAAAGTCTCATTAATGTGGTCAGCTTGTGGTAATACTAGGTAGCTAGAACTTTTAGACACCGAACTTTACTCAAATGATGTGGCAATGATGCGGAAATTAATTTTTATTTATTTATTTATTTATTTTTTAGGATATTAAACCTAATTGTTATTGATAATATACAATTGTTTGAGATATTTTATCAATTCTTTTTCTAGTAAATTCTATTTCTTTAGAATTACCAGTATTGAGTAGATTGTGTAAAAAATTTTAACGTTGTTGACAATTTACGATTAGTACTAGATCTTGGATATCGAAATGATGATAAAAACTCATAAAAATAAAATAAAAACTTATTACTTCTTCTATTTTTTATTATTTTTCTTATTTCTACATTGATTAGCAAAATGACCTATTTCTCTACATGCCCAACATTTACAACTCTTTTTTCTTTCTAGATAATAATTATTTTTTCTAGAAAATCTTCTCCTTTTGTTGAAATTATAAGGGCTATTATTATTATTATTATTATTATATTTTCTTTTATATTTTCTCCTCTTTATTTGTTAAAAAATTTTCTCTCGTAAAATGTTTTTTTTTTCTTCTTATTGTATGTTTTTCTTCATGAAGGTTCAATATATACCCGTAAAGTTATGTTTAATATAATTTATAAAACTTTGCGCGCTTCAGCTACACTATTATGGATATTTAAGACATGGTGCATGCCTCTCTTCCATTGTTTTATTACCTCACTTGTATTTGTAGCACATTCATTGTCTAATAAATATCATGTATTACTTATTGGTTTCAGTGGTACCTCTCTTAAAAATATTTTCTCTCTAGGGATAAAGTCTGCATGATTAGATATTCCCCTAGGAAAAGATCCTCTATTTAGATAATTGTAGTGTTTTGTTCTTGTTCTCTAATCATAATCTCTAGTATCATTTTCCAATTGTTGGCTGGTAAAATTTTTAAATTTTGGGTAATTTGGATCAGGTAGAGCAGATGAGTTACTCGCTTCTTGTTTTACCATTGTCATTTTAGTATCATTAACGTTATTTGTTTCTTCAAAATCTTTTAAGGCATTATCTTCTTTTTCTTTTTCTACGTCTTTGAGATTTTTTAGGACATTATTTTCTTTTTCTTTTTCTATCTCACTATTTCTCATTATTTGTTTTAAATCTTCAAGAGGAATGTGTTTCATTTCTCTCAAGCAGATTAATCCTAATTGTTTGTAGATATATTTTTTTAATTCAATTATCTTATTATTTATTTATTCATCTACCATATCTAATTATTCAATTATTCGTAATATTATTTTGTATTTTATTTCATTATCATTTTCTTTTTCAACCATTTCTTCTAATTATTTTAAGCTATAGTTACTCAACTCCATTATATTTTTCATTTACAGGTGAAACTAATTCAAAGGGTTCTTCTGAATCATTTCCTTTATATGGAATGGATAGAAATCTAATTCTTTTTTATTTTCTTCAAAAATGGCTACTTGTTTTTCTAGATTTTGTATAAAATGTCTAATTTCCTTTATTATTTCTAATTGATCAATTCTAAGTTTTTCGTTTATTTTTTTAATAGCCTAATTAAGGCATTATTTTATTCTATTATTATTTGTAAAGAAATATTATTATTTAAGTTATCAGATTATACTTCTTCAGTACATTTTAATACTTGAACTTTGATACCAATTTCAACTGCGAGACTGCGGATCTAATTTAATATTAATTCTTGTAAAAACCTTCATTGATAATCTAGACTTGCATTTTCTAATGATATTTTATTTTTAATACTAATTATTCTCTAGTTATAATTTATTATAGATTGTCTCGAGATAATAGTTAAAGGAGAATTTAATCTATTTAACTAATTTTTTAATTAGAAAATATAATCTAAACTATCTTTTACTTCTGCTCTTAGTGTTATAATCAAATACATATAAGCACTACTTATAAGATTTCACATAATATAATTTTATCTAATATTTCATATTTTTTTTTTTTTTGTAATTTTTCCAATTTACAAAAGTTATTTTATAATAATGAAAAAATAACTCATAAATCCCATATTAGAAAATGTTACTCTATTTAGTCCTGAGTGGTTTTTTTATAAACCATTTAGTCCTTTTTTTACATCACAACATTATCATCAAACGAACAGATCAGACTTAAATTAACCTAATACGCAGAAATCGATTTCGAACCAAACCCACAAAAAAATAAATAAATAAATAAATAAAAATTGGAACATGTAAACGTCCATATTCAAGAAAAGAAGAAAGATACACAAATATATATATATATAGTTACTTATTTTGAATTAGATCTGCAGAGATCTCGTTGTGCAAGGAATAGAAACACTGTGTAATTGTTTTCCATTTAATTGATCAAACAATTCGAAAGAGAGGGCTAACGATTTAATCTTGATGCAAGAATTTCACTTTTCTATGTACTCTTATATTTTCTATACCGATGAGCATATGCAATTTGATCGATCGAATCGACAAACCCTATAAATTTTGGGTTTCATTATTAGGTCTTTCAAACTCAATTTCTTAGTCAACTATATCGATCTCGCTTTATTTATTTTTTTAATAAATATACTGATCTCTGTTTTATCGACTTGTATTCTGATATGGGTTCTTCCAGATCTGATGATGTTTGGTCAAAAAAATTTGTTATGATGGTCATGTTTAATAAAAAAAAATCGGAGTTGAGAGAGAGAGGGGCTCGAATTCGATCTGAGATGTTTTTGATGATGTTGGAAAAATTGTGCTGTCGAAGAATGAGGTTTGTGGTGTGAACAACGGGTTGAAATTGATGAACAAAGCTTTAGATATGATGATGATGTTTGATCAATAAAAAAATGTTATGATGATGTTTGATAAAAAAAAATTATTTAATCGTTATTTTGATGTTTGATGTTATTTTAATTGTTATTTTGATGTTTAATCGTTATTAAAAAAATTGTTTAATCGTTATTTTGATGTTGTTTTGATGATGATGTTGTGATGTTTGATGTTGTTTTAATGATGATGTTTTGATGTTGTTTGATGATGATGTTGTGATGTATGTTTGATGTTTGATGAATAATGTTTGATGTTTGAAAAGAATAGAAATCATAAAAAGGCCTATAGTAAGCTTGGTGTGAACGAAGGGTTGAAATTGATGAACGAAGCATTAGATCTGATGATGATGTTTAATCAATAAAAAATTGTTATGATGATGTTTGATAAAAAAAAATTATTTAATCGTTATTTTGATGTTTGATGTTATTTTAATTGTTATTTTAATGTTTAATCGTTATTAAAAAAATTGTTTAATCGTTATTTCGATGTTGTTTTGATGATGATGTTGTGATGTTTGATGTTGTTTTGATGATGATGTTTTCATGTTGTTTGATGATGATGTTGTGATGTTTGTTTGATGTTTGATGAATAATGTTTGATGTTTGAAAAGAATGGAAATCATAAAAAGGCCTATAGTAAGTTTCTTGAAAAATAGGACCTATTAGTCCAACAAAAAACTTTCAGGATTAAATAGGTTAACATTGTCAAATTTAAAATTTATTAGTGCTTTTCCTATAATAATTAAAACCTTTAATGATGTGGCTTGATGACTTGATTTGATGAGGTGGAGCTTCCACCTGTGTTTGGGAGCAAATTCACGCAAGAGCTATTAGGGCATTGAAGAATTATTGCAGTTGCCACATCATATTGATTATACGTTATACTTTTGATTTGAAAATTATTTGTTATTTGTCCTGACATATTTTATTATTATTATTAATATAATAATACAATAGATTCCACATACATAATATTAATATCTAAGGCCTCGTTTGGGAACAGACTAATTTAGTAATTTTTTAGCTATTTGGCTAAAATGTGATGTAAAAAAAACTAGTATGTTTGGGATGCCTTTTAGGATTTTTACGAAAAGATGTGTAAAAAGTAGAGAGAAAAAGGAATCTTTGACTTTTTGATATGGGGTGTTGGCTTTTTGACTTTTTTATTAACTTTTTGACTTTTTGGCTAAAATAGCCTCTTGCCAAACGAGGCCTAAGAATCATAAAATTTATCACATCAAATTATGAGCTCGTTTAACATGTGAGTTGACTTTTTGACTTTTTAATTATTTTAGTCCGAATTAAAAATTCTTATTTAAAATAGCCTTTTAGCTTTTTGGACTTTTGTGAGAAAAAAATAAAATGATTATAAGTTAAATGTAATATTTTGTCCTATTTAACTAAAATAACCTATTTTGTCTTACGTGACTATTTTAATCCAAATTTTCTTTCCAAACAAGCTCCATAAAAACAAATGGTCAACCTAGCATATCAAAATTATGCAAGATTATTTTCCTTTATCAAAACAATCCTCATCTTGCCTAAAATTAGAGGAGGAGGACCAAGTTCATTTCAGACATCTTTGTTTGGCTTGAGTTATTTTGGCTTAAATTAGTTAATAATAAAGACAAAATATGTTAATTTAACTAATAAAATAAAATGTCACATTCAAATTATAATTATTTTATTTTTTCTCTTATAACCATATACAATCAACTATAAAAAAAATAAATTATTCAAAATATAACTTTTTTGCCAAGTTAAAATAGTAAAAGAAATTAAAAAGCCAAACTAAATTAACTCATCCCAAACGGGAACATATATAACAACTTGTTGGACTTTTAAGTAGGATGCTTTTGGATTCCATCTTTCAATGACGTGTTATTAATTCAGTTGTTTAATTGTTCTTATCCTTTGATGTCTTTTATCAATTAATGTAGGGAAATACTCGGGTCTGCAATGTATACCATATGTAATTTTGTCATAAAATTATATAAGTTTTACAAATTTACAAAAATGAGTAAGGTCTTGTTTGGGAAGATTAAATAAGTGTATTTTTTGTCTTTTTAGACAAAAAAATTGAGGTTGAAAATATGGATGTTTGGATTAATTTTTTGATTTTTTATGGAAAAATGTGTAATAAAATATTGTGAAAATTAATTTTTAGAGGAAAATTTGAATTGGGAGTTGTGCAGCTATAATTGTTGACTTTTGGCGAATAGTGTTAACTTTTTAACTTTTTGAGTAATTTTTTGACTTTTTAGATTATTTGGGAGTACCCAAACTTGGCCTAAATTGAATACAAATTCATATAAATTTGTGAAAATTTATGTACTTTTGTGAATGTACGTGAATTTAAATTTAACTTATACATTTTTATGAGATTACTAAGATAAGTTTGTAAAAATTTACGTAATTTTATAATAAAATTGCATACGGTGCGCAATGCACATTAAATCTTTTTTTTTTTTTTTTTTTTTTTGGTGAAAATACATATAAAACTAAATGGTCTCGTTTATTCGCCAAACTCGTCCTAAGTCGCTTATGATGTATAATAATTTATACTCGTGAGACCAGGTTGGACAAATTTTTTTGAAGCTTATAATGTGGGTTGGGCTTAAAAAGAGTGCTTCAAGCTCATCCCATCCACAAATTATATTATATTATATATTATGCTTTTATAGATAAACATATTTATGTGTACATTTTATATATATTGTTTAACCTTGTGTATTAGAGCTTGTTTGGGAAGAATATTTAGGCTAAAATAGTTATATAAAATAAAATAGACTATTTTAATTAAATAGGACAAAATGTCACATTTAACCTATAATCATTTTATTTTTTCACACAAAAGTCAAAAAACGTAATCCAAAAGAGACTTTTTAATCCCAAATTAAAATAGTTAAAAATTAAAAACTAAACCACATCCCAAACAAGTAAACGGAATTGGTCAGAACATTTAAACTGCCAACTTTGAATAGATTAAAGAGGCATTCAAACCATTAAAGTAATTACCTTTTTTTTTTTTTTTTTCCTTCTAATTTTAAAATATGATAAAAATAATTATATTAAATGATATCAAAACCATATGAGCAACAAAAAAAAAATTTATTTTATTTTTAGACGAGTTTGAAAATAAAATTTACACTCGGGAGTCAATCTGCTACCTAAATTTGGTGTTTTTGTAATCTAGAGCACAAGATTACCAAATTCATAAAATCCATAGTTTGCATCCATCAATGTTATAGATTAAATTCATTTTGAGTGTTGACTATAACACCAAATTTAAAATTCTGTATTCTATATTCAAATAGTTCTATTTTGCATCAAATTAAGACTTCAAATCCTATTACAATATCAAAATTGCAAGAATATTATTTTTCTTTATCAAAGCAATCGTCATCGTGCCTAAAATTAGAGGAGAAGGACCAAGTTCATTTAAGAGATCATAGATAGAAGTACTTGTTGGACTTTTAAGTAGGATGCTTTTAGATACCATCTTGCAATAATGTGTTATTAATTCAGTGATTTAATTGTTCTTACCCTTTAAAGTCTTCTATCAATTAATGTATTGGCGAAATACATTATGCGATAATAAGGCTATATAGTCTCCGTTAACTTGCTGAACTTGTCCTAACTCGTTTATGATTTATAATAATGTATAATTGTAACGTCAAATTGAACAATTTTTTCAAAGCTTGACTATAATATATGAATATATGAATTTGAACTGTATGAATTAAATTGATTTTGAGTGGTGACCATGACAAACTCTTAGTATTTTATAACGAAACCAAGATTTTATTATCGGAGGGTGTAACGCCCTCAAAATCAAACCCAATAAACATAAAACACAGCATGCATTATTAAAAGAAAACCATTATCTTATTTAAATCATCAGAATAATATGAAATAAAACATCAAAATAAATGCCCTACGGGCTTACATCTTGCCAAGCCAACACTTGGACACAAATCCATGAGTTCTAACTCAAAACAAATAAAGCCCTAGGCTTGAATGTTTACATAATTTAAATAAAACAACTAAAACAAATAAAACAAATCTTCAAGTCCAAATCCTCATAAGTTAAGTCTTTGGAGGTAGTGAACCGCCTGAACCTGAAAATAAAGTTCCCATATAGGATGAGCCACGGCCCAGTAGAGAAATACTAAACCAAGCATAAGAATTAACTAAAGTATTAGCATCTGATACATGGTTAACACACTATAATCGAGTTACAATATTCATGACACGAATGTCTACACTGCCTATGACACATTGTCTATGGCGCATTTTACTTTCCACTTATGGCTCAGAACCTGGCCAAAAATAACTTAACGGGGTTTCATCTTTTATTACCTTTACTTCCAATTCAACAGGAATAACAATTCAAGTTAGACCTAATCATAACAAATACACATA
The DNA here is from genome assembly GCA_025200525.1 of Camellia lanceoleosa. Lineage (NCBI taxonomy): Eukaryota > Viridiplantae > Streptophyta > Magnoliopsida > Ericales > Theaceae > Camellia > Camellia lanceoleosa. Next base: position 98,055,915 of record CM045769.1, on the reverse strand, counting down.
TTGGTATTGTATCAATCATAATCAATTCACTTCCATACTTCCCAACTGATACACATTTTAGTGATGTATCATATCAACAATAAATAGACATATGTCTATTAATCAATAAGCACACGTAAGAGTGATGCTACTGGAGTCCATCCCCTATCTCCTCCCAATAAATCCGGTTTAGAGGTCCATCCCCTATCTTCCCCTAAACCGTGGAGTTCATCCCCTATCTTCTCCAAACAACATGCAATTGCCATATACAACACATAATCAATACAAGTAATGTTCTGTATTAATTCAACAGTCAACATAAATGACTTAATTCCAGTTATACCTAAGCCACATGCAAGGTCTACAACAATCAATGGCTACCCTCCACCGATAGCCCAAAACAGTTATTTCTAAACAAGAAATAAATACATCAATGAATGTAAATTTAACATTCCCAATTCCATGAATTAAACCAAATTCCACATTATTCCTTTAAATTAATTATACAATTTAATTTAAACCAAAACCCTAAGGTTTCTTCCAAAATTACCAAATTACCCCCACACACCAAAATTACCAAACTACCCCCACACACCAAAATTACCAAACTACCAACACTTAGGATTAAAGCGTATAAATGGAGTAGGAAATCCCTACCTCGAAGAAATAACTCAAAAAGAGGGAAGATAAAGACGATGCCCAAACTTCAAAGTGCTCCAAACCAACAATTGCTCAGATTAAATGAAAGCCCTCGCTCTCCTCTATCTTATTTGTGAAGGAACTAGGGTAAAAACACACCCTAACTAGATCAAACCTAGGAGAGAAGGTGAGTTTGGAGAGAGAATGGTCGTAACTAGGGTTTCTGGATCAAAAGTTATAAAAAAAACGCTTTAAAACCGTTGTCACAGATTTAAATCGACAGGCTCGCTCGGCGAAGACATGGTCGCCGAGCGACTGACACAAGAAATACTCGCCGAGCGAAGAAAAGCTCGCTCGAGTTAAGAACTCGATGCTTCAGTTCTGCAATTTGAAGCACGCCGGCGACAGAAAGCTCGCTCGAGCGAAGAACTCGAAAACATACACCTCGCTCGCTCGAGCGAAGACACTCTGCTCTCAGGTCTATACTAGACGCAATCGCTCGCTCGAGCGAAGAAACCCTGGCTCGAGCCACTAGAGACAGCACTCAACCCTCGCCGAAGCGACCAAACCTCGCCGAGCGAAAGCAACTCAAAATCGACAGAAGATTTGGTTTCAACCCAACCAACTCAAACAAACTCGCCAACACATCCTATAACTCAAAATGAGGAATTAAAGAACAACAAATATAACAGCAGAATCCACGGAACGTAAGTCCGGATACAATAATCAAATGGGAAAAAGACCGGGGTTGCTATAACCTCCCCCCCTTAAAAGAATTTCGTCCCCGAAATTAAGCATGAGTTTGTAAAAACAAGTTTTTCTTAATTCCCAATGATATATAAAACAATAATTAACAACTTGACCAATATTGGTCACTTCATCTCTTATCAAGAGGCATCTTACAATATGTATAAACCAACATATTTTTCAACCTGCATCAATATTATGCATTATTCCTTTCAATGTTAACAAATTCCATATCATATTCAATCTCATGATATAAACAACACTATCAATATATAAATGTTATATTCTACTCCCATTATGAGGCAAGTTTCAAAATGTTAACATTAAATCAAAATATTCTCAATGTTTTCCAACTTAAGACATATATAAAATTCTCAAGTTCCGCAATATTATATAATCTAAGTACAAGATTACAAATCAATAAACAAATCCGGATATTTCTCACGGACTTCCAACTCACGCTCCCAAGTGGCTTCCTCCACCGTGATGCTTCCACGTAACTTTCACCAAAGGGATGGTCTTGCCACGCAAAACTTGATCCCGCCTATCCAAAACCCGCATCGGTCTCTCCTCATACGAGACATCCTCATCAACAACTAAATCACCCAATCCAACACATGTGACGGATCCGCTCATACTTCAAGCATACTCACATGAAACACGCCATGAACTCCGGATAATCATGTGGCAAAGCTAAACGATAAGCAATTTCGCCAATCCTCTCAAGGATCTCAAAAGGCCCAATGAACCGAGGGGACAACTTCGCGCTCTTCCCAAACCTCATCAAACCTCGTTTAGGTGATATCTACAGAAAGACATGATCACCTACCTCAAACACCAAAGGTCTCCTCCTACGGTCGGCATAAGATTTATGACGACTCAGGTCAGAACCAAATTTCTTACGGATAAGCTTAACTTTCTCCGTTGTTTCTCACCAACTCCGGACCCAACAAAGGTGCATCACCCACCTCGCCCAACAAACCGGAGATCTACACTACGGCCATACAAGGCCTCAAACGGTGCCATACCGATACTAGACCGAAGCTATTGTTGTAGGCAAATTCCACTAATGGCAAGTGCCTCTCCACGACCCACTAAAGTCGAGAACACAACCTCAAGCATATCCTCAAGGATCGAATAGTACGCCGGACGCCTCAGAAGTCCGAGGATGATAAGCCGCATCAAAAGTCAACTTAGTGCCTAAAGCACTCGCAAACTCTGCCACAACCCGGCAAGAAACGAGGATCTCTATCTCGAGACGATCGTCATCGGGACCCGTGCAACCTCACTATGTCCCGAACATACAACTCAAGAAGATGATCTATCAATCTCTAACGCCAAGATAGAATGAAGTCGCCGACTTCACAACCGGTCTACCACTACCCAAATGGCATCACTACCCCGCTGAGTCCTCGGAAGACCCACAACGAAGTCCATAGTGACATGCTCCCACTTCCACTCGGCAATAGGCAAGGGTTGCAACAAACCCGCTGGCCTCTGATGCTCAGCCTTCACTTGCTGACAAGTAAGGCACCTAGATACGAAGGCTGCCACATCTCTCTTCATACCCCGCCACCAAAACTGGCGGCCCAAATCCCGATACATCTTAGTACCTCCCGGATGCACCGCAAGGCGCGAATGATGAAACTCTCGGAGTACCTCCTCTCGGCAAGACTCCGGTACAAACAGATGGTCTCGGTATCTCACACTCATATCGGGATACACCGTCAAACCCTTCTCCGCTTTGCCAATGTAAATCTTTTCTGAGAGATTCTACCTCAAGATCACCCCTCCGAGCCTCTAACACTCGAGTCACAAGTGTAGGTCAGGCAACAACAGAAAACAAGGTCAAGAAATTTCAACGGATTCGCCCAGATGCAAATCAAACTCCCCAATTGTACCCAACATCTCCCACTCTGATGGCTATACTAGCTAAGTTACCAACAGATTTCTGCTAAGGCCATCGACCACAACATTGGCCTTCCCTGATGATAGTGCAACTCAAGTCATAATCCTCAATGAACTCCATCCACCTCCTCCGCCTCAAATTCAAGTCTTTCTGGTGAACAGATATTTCAGACTCTTATGATCCGAGAATACCGAACCTCTCACCATAAAGATAATGCCTCCAAATCTTCAAGGCAAATATCACATGCTAATTCTAAATCATGCGTAGGTAATTCTTCTCGTGAATTTTCAATCGACGTGAGCCATAGGCAACCACTTTCCCTCTTGCATCAACACACAACCTGCATCTCTCGTGAGGCATCACAATAGATCGTGATAACCCAACCCTCTCCGGAATAATCAAGACCGAGCGGTGGTCATCTAACCTTCAACTCTGAAACGACTTTTCACAAGTCTCACTCCATACAAATTTGACTCCTTCCGAGTCAACCTAGTCAACTGAAGCTAACCTCGAGAAATCCTTCACAAACCAACTAATACCCAAATAATCCCGAAATCGGATCTCAAACACACTCTTAGGTCAGGCCAATCTTGCATCGCCTCGCCTCTTGGATGTATCAACAGACACCCCTTTCCCGTAAACTACATGGCCTAAGAACTTCACCTCTTCTAGCCAAAACTCACACTTCCCAAACTTAGCATACAAACTTATGGGCTCTAAGTAACTCAAGCACCACTCAAGTGTTCCTCGTGCTCCTCCCTCAAGGTGAATAAATCGAATGTCGCCCACGAAGACGACCACAAAACGATCCAAGAATTCCGGAAGATTCGGTTCATCAAATCCATAAACACTCGCCGGTGCATTGGTGAGCCCAAACGGCATCACCAGAACTCATAGTGGCCATACCGCTGCATTTTAATGCCGTCTTAGGAATATCCTCCTCCTCGACTCTCAACCGGTGATAACCCGATCTCAAATCTATCTTAGAGAAACAACGGGAACCCTTCACCGGTCAAACAAATCATCAATACGGGCATAGGATACTTATTCTAACCGTAACCCGATTCAACTTCCTAATCTATACACAACCTCAAAGCACCACCTTTCTTCTTAGCAAAGAGGGCCGGTGCTCCCAAGGTGAAACACTAGGACGGATATAGCCCTTATCCAACAACTCCCGGAGTTGAACCTTCAACTCAACTAACTTTCGGCCGCAAAACGGTAAGGTGCCATAGAAATCGGTGCGTCTTGGCACTAAATCAATAGAGAATTCGATCTCGCCGAGGTGGCAAGCTAACAAGATCCTCGGAAAACGTCCGAATACTCACAAACCACCCTCGGCAACACAACTGAAGTCTCATCACCCTTACTAATTGAAAGATTAGCAAGTAGACTATCGAGCTCACTCCGCCATGGATCATACCCCTGGCAAAACACTACCAACCCGGCCCCGAAAACGGAAACACTCCCGTCCCACGGTACAACAAGTGACCCTCGACGGTAATAATCAATAATCGCCTTGTATGACGATAACCTCCATACCCAGAATAACATCGAAGCCCTTCATGGGCATAACTACAAAAGAGAAAGGATTCTATGATCATCGACTCTATATCACAACCTTTAACACCTTGTTTCAAAATCAACTCACCCCAAGAGGCGACACTACACAAATAGGAGATGCCAACCGAGCTAACTCCAACTCCAAAATAGATGCAAATGCAAAGAGACACAAAGGAATGAGATGCACCAGACGATCAAAACACTAGCAACTGAATTGCAAAACAAGAAGGTACCTCTCACAACAGATGGAGCCGGCGCGGATCTGCTTGTATAAAGATACACGCCCAGATGACCTCTCGATCAACCTCGCCACGGAGCACTAGATCACAGACCGATCGGGACGAAGAAGCCCTGGTTGGCCTTGAGGCTCGAATCGACCGAGTAGGCGGTGACTCGAAGTTCCGCCGAACCAAGAGGGCACCAGATGTGCCACCCAACTGTGGGCAAAACCTCTTCATGTGCCCTGGCTGACCGCACTGAAAACAAGAGAGCGGCTGACCTCTACTCTGACTCTGGCTCTGAGATCGAGCCGAAGAAGATGCTGCTCTCTGCGCTTCTCTCGAGGACAAATCGAGACTTGTGGCTCAAATGACCACACTTGAAGCAAGTGATGTCTCCCTGACTGCCTTTTCCCGAACTAGCACTCAGTTCAGGAAAAGTAGACCTAGAGAAGCTACTCGAGGTCAGGCGAGGAGTGAAACCTCTCGCCTCCGCCATCGCCTCGACCATCCCGACTCCTCTTGGAGCCTTCGCCTTCCTCCTCTTCCCGTGATCGCATCTCGGTATGGGCCGTGATCAACCAAACGCCCAAAAACCCTAATCATAGTCGGCACAACTCTCAATTTGAGGCCTCAACTTCTTCTCGAATTCTATACACCGCGCTTCCTGACGCCACTAACTCAAAAAGTAACTCGACAAACTAGTAAATAAGGCCTCAAACTCACCATCGATGAACTATTCACCGCAGAATCGATCTTCAACATCTCCTCGAATACCGGAGACAGTACTTCTCCTGAAAAGCATCAACAAACTCCTTCCAAGTACCTCCAATATGACCCTTGGTGAACTTCCACCACTGACCCGCTTCCCCTATCAGCTGGAAAGATGCTAAGGTCTGCTTCAACTCCTCGACTGCGATGCCAAGCATCTCAAACGTTTTCGTTGTCTGTTCGAGCCATTCGTCTGCCTTAAGCGGCACGCTGGGATCACCTATAAACGCGTCCGGTTGAGACTGGAAAAATTCCCTTCGTAAAAGAAGGCCTCAGATTCGCAAAGAACTACCGGATCGAACTACCTGGCCGGATTCGCAGCCTCGTAATGTCCATCGACGCCGAAATGCCCTCGCTATCTCTTGGGCCAAAGTGCCCATGAATCGCCGTCATCGTTCGCCACATTGGCTCGCCAACACCCTCCTGAATCGCCGGAATTTCTCCCAGATAGGCACTTCTGCTTAGCTCGCCTACCTCGTCCTCGTCCTGACATCCTATTAAAGGAAACAAAGACGTTAGCACCTTAATAAATGTGCCGAAGCTAAACACTCACGTCCTAATGCATTGAACAACAATAAATTACACCACGTAAGCACATAATCACATAAGCACCTACGAATTTCATTCTCGATAATGATAGACCCAAAGGGTTACTATAGTTCCGATTGGAAGCAGCATTGATCAAGTGCCTTTCCAACAAGACTACTAGAAACTCATGGATCCAATCAATATCCCGAAACTACATTCCATACCCACATAGTCACATAAACATGTTATCATATAATCATGTAATTATTACACTAAGTCTCTATCAAACGAGACGAACCCATTGTGATACTAATCACTTCCCACGCACTCCAAAGTATTCAAACCCTAGACGCCTCGATACCAAGTTGTAACGCCTCAAAATCAAACCCAATAAACATAAAACACAAAGATGCATTATTAAAAGAAAACCATTATCTTATTTAAATCATCGAATAATATGAAATAAAACATCAAAATAAATGCCCTACTAAGCTTACATCTTGCCAAGCCAACACTTGGACACAAATCCATGAGTTCTAACTCAAAACAAATAAAGCCCTAGGCTTGAATGTTTACATAATTTAAATAAAACAACTAAAACAAATAAAACAAATCTTCAAGTCCAAATCCTCATAAGCTAAGTCTTTGGAGGTAGTGAACCGCTGAACTCGAAAAATAAAGTTCTATATAGGGTGAGCCACTACCAAGAGAGAAATACTAAACCAAGCATAAGAATTAACTAAAGTATTAGCATCCGATACATGGTTAACACACTATAATCGAGTTACAATATTCATGACACGAATGTCTACACCGCCTATGACACATTGTCTATGGCGATTTTACTTTCCACTTATGGCTCGTAACACGCCAAAAATAACTTAACGGGTTTCATCTTTTATTACCTTTACTTCCAATTCAACAGGAATAACAATTCAAGTTAGACCTAATCATAACAAATACACATATTGGTATTGTATCAATCATAATCAATTCACTTCCATACTTCCCAACTGATACACATTTTAGTGATGTATCATATCAACAATAAATAGACATATGTCTATTAATCAATAAGCACACGTAAGAGTGATGCTACTGGAGTCCATCCCCTATCTCCTCCCAGTAACATCCGGTTTAGAGGTCCATCCCTATCTTCCCTAAACCGTGAGTTCATCCCCTATCTTCTCCAAACAACATGCAATTGCCATATACAACACATAATCAATACAAGTAATGTTCTCAGAATTCAACAAATCAACATAAATGACTTAATTCCAGTTATACTTAAGCCCCATGCAAGGTCTACAACAATCATGGGCTACCCTCCACCGATAGCCCAAAACAGTTATTTCTAAACAAGAAATAAATACATCAATGAATGTAAATTTAACATTTCCAATTCCATGAATTAAACCAAATTCCACATTATTCCTTTAAATTAATTATACAATTTAATTTAAACCAAAACCCTAAGGTTTCTTCCAAAATTACCAAACTACCCCCACACACCAAAATTACCAAACTACCAACACTTAGGATTAAAGCGTATAAATGGAGTAGGAAATCCCTACCTCGAAGAAATAACTCAAAAAGAGGGAAGATAAAGACGATGCCCAAACTTCAAAGTGCTCCAAACCAACAATTGCTCAGATTAAATGAAAGCCCTCGCCTCTATCTTATTTGTGAAGGAACTAGGTAAAACACACCCTAACTAGATCAAACCTAGGAGAGAAGGTGAGTTTGGAGAGAGAATGGTCGAATTAGGGTTTCGGATCAAAAGTTATAAAAAAACGTTTTAAAACTGTTGTCACAGATTTAAACCGACAGTTTCGCCGAAGGAAGACATGGTCGCCGGCGACGAGACACAAGAAATACTCGCTCGGCGAAGAAAAGCTCGCCGAGTTAAGAACTCGATGCTTGGTCAGAATGCGCACGCCGAGCGACAGAAGCTCGCCGGCGAAGAACTCGAAACATACACTCGCTTCGCCGAGCGAAGACACTCGCTCTCGGTCTATACTAGACGCATCGCCGCTTCGGCGAAGAAACCCTGGCTCGAGCCACTAGAGACAAGATTTCAACCTCGCCGGCGACCAAACCTCGCCGGCGAAAGCAACTCAAAATCGACAAAGAAGATTTGGTTTCCGAACCCAACCAACCTGAAACAAACCTGCCCAACACATCCTATAACTCAAAATGAGGAATTAAAGAACTACAAATATAACAGCAGAATCCACAGAACGTAAGTCCGGATACAATAATCAAATGGGAAAAAGACCGGGGTCGCTATAGAGGGGCTGGGAAAAAAAAATCACCAAATACACAAACACACATGTATGTACAATATAATACATAAATTATATATACATAGAAAAAAAATTAAATACCATCGAAGCAATTTCTTATAGGATAAAGAAATTTTTTTTAGTGCAAAATAGAAAAAGAAGGCAAGATGGGAGAATAATAAGATATGAATTTTCTTATACTAGGAGGCTATTTTATGTATAAAATGATATATATATTTTTAAAGTATTATGACAGACAGTATTTTTCACAGAAACAGGGGGGCCATGGCCTCCCATAATCTTCTCCTAATTCCATCCCTGGTTGGTTGTGCATCAAAGTGGTGGAATTGTTCCCTTGATTTTAAATCAATAAAGTAAAAGAATAAGGGGGGTGGAGGTGCATTTGTGATCTTGTACCAAAATAAAATAAAATTGTCATCAACTTACCTTGAACCAAACTATATCACCAGTATCCCGGTCCAAAGTCCAAGCAAAGCCGCTCTTCTGAACCGCGACAACCACGTCCCTAACCGTTCCATTAACAAATGCCCGAACCAACATCGGAGCCTCTCCAAAATCAGCGTCGATATTCGGGCCGGGTGGACAATCCGGGCTCGTCGGATCCAAACACGCAAAATAAAAAACATCATATCCCCCAAGTTGCCTAGCCCACTTTACCCTCCCAGAGTCAATATCAAAAGCCAATATCGAATTGAAATTGATACCCGGCCCAATACACTGGTCGGGTTGGGTCGGTTTGGTCTGATTGTTTTGCTTGGCTTGGCATTCCAACACCGCTGGTGGAGCAGCATAGAGGTTGCCGGTAGCGGCGTACACGAGTCGCCGCCGTGTGTCGATGGAGGGGCTGCTTCCCCAAATGGCCGCACCGGAGTATGCGTTTAATTTGCCGCCATTGTCGGGGAGAGTGTAGGTTTGCCACAAAATTGCACCGGCTCGGAGGTCCAGCTTTGCTAGGCTGCCTCGGAATGAGCAACATTGGCCTGCTGGTAAGGTTTCTTCTAGTGATGACACTCCAACGATAAAAGCCCTGAACCAAAAAACAAAAAAAAAAAAAATAGTGCTGGTTTGGCAATGATTTCTTTATTTGATTTTTTAATTTTTTTGACTTTTTTAATTTGAAATTTTTTTTGTTATTTGGTATTTTTGTTTGGTTTTTTTTAGCTCTTTGACTTTAGAATGACAATTTTTTTTTTTGGTCTTATTGTGATTTTTTGATTTTTTTTTGGTCATTTTATGATTTTTTACCCCAGCTTAAAAACCAAAGGACCCCTAAGAAAATTATTTTATTTTATTTTTAAAATCTAAAAAAAAAAAAAAGGGACTAATTTGAAGGCTAAAACAAACACTTTATATAAGAAATTATTTTATTTTATTTTTCACTTAAATCTTATTTGGGAATATGTTACTTTTTATTTTATTTTTCACTTAGATCTCGTTTAAGAATATGTTATTTTAATAATTTTTTATTTTTTTATAAAAATATGTACAGAAAAATAAAGAGAGTGGTATGATAACTTATAGTAATTTTTTAATTTTAATTTTAATTTTTTTTTTTGAGACTAAAATTGAAAATTGTAAAATGACTCTTAATGTCTATAAGGTTGATTGAAATTGTGAGGTAATTGAAGGTGCAAGAATGGCAACGAGAGATTGTACCAACCCCATATGAACTGTTCCTGATGCAGTTATCAGTGCAAGAGGATGTGGGTCTAGCTGAGCCGACCAGACCAGATTTCCAGTTAACCGACGCACCGCAATCACATAAGCAGGGCCATAGATTGCGATGATCAAGAGGTCGCCGGCGATCGTTGGCGTGGCTCTTGACACCGACACGTTCACTATAGTCCCAGTTGCACTCAGCCCAGTCAGCTCGCCAACGTTCTGCTTCCATATCAGTGCACCATTGAAAGCATTCACTGCATAAACATACCCATTCCATGATGGGAAGTAGACTACTCCATTCGCCACTGCCGGAGTCGCAGATATGTCTTTTCCGGCAAAGAATTTCCATCTTAAATGTAGTTTTGGGACAGTTTTTGGGTTAATCAGAAGTTCTTCTTTGGCATACCTAGTGTTACCTATGTCTCCTCCATGATTACACCACTAAAACCATAAAAAGAAAATAATGGTTATTGTAAGAAAACCCTAAAAATAATAATATGACATAAATATATTAGGACTAACGAGAGACCAATGGTTTTTTCTGTCCTGTTTCAAAACACTTGCAATTATTGGATGATGTGAACATGTAGAGAAATATGTAATGAGTGCGAGTGTTTTGAGACAAAAGAATAGAAGATTTATGATCAAAAAATCTTATATAATCTAAGAAAGGAAAAATCTAACAATATATATGAATATAACAATTTTCTGATTGATTTATTATAACTAGAAAACTGTACGAGAAAAACTAGTCCTTACCTCTGCAACGGTATGCAGACACAATATCATGAGCAGGATCACAAGAAGACCATTATTGTGTGTAAAAGCCATTGCATGAAGAAGTACTTTATCAAGAGATGAGAAAGCAGAATCGTACTTATAGTTGGTCAAAAAAAGTATGAACATGAGTTGGTGCAATGTTTTATCCATGTTGTGAATCTTTAAAAGCGTGTTTAAAATTTATTTTACTAATTTGAATTGTTGATAATGTAAGATTTGTTGAATAGATTATTTATGAGAAATTTTAAATTAATTAGACATTTCTAAATCTAAGACCACGTTTATGTTTAGGAAAAATAAATGATTAGCATAATTTTAATAATTTTTAAAGTTATTATTCGGTTTGATCAAAAGATTATACTTGTCGGATTAAATTGATTTTTTATATAAATGATATACTCAACGAACTCAATAATATAATCGGTTCAAATTATTAAAATATGAATCGAATACAGCACCCACCCCCAATCCCTACGTTTTTGGTAGCTCTCATTTTTGGAAATTTTATTTAATGCATTCTCACTTGTCACAAATTGAAGTCACCTTTTTTTGGTGTATTTATTTTATAGTGATTTTAAAATGATAAGATAAAAGCTTTTGAGTTAAAACATGATTATTGCATTCTTAAGTATTTAAGAATTTAAATTCAGACATCTACCATACCAGTTTAAGATTATTATTATTATTTTTTTAAAAAAAACTTTAAAATAGTTCTATACAAATAAAATTAATATAGAATGGCGTGATAAATGTTGATTTTACAATTTGAAAACATAATACCCCATTAAGATAGCATATACTTTCAAAATTATCTGTAAAATTTTTGTACATAAAATTAATATTCGGTTATTAAAGGATCTATAACTTCTTTTCAATTGGAGAGAAATTTAGTTCAGTATTGCTAGGCCTGTGAGGTCCATTTTGGATTCTATTATGGTGATTTGAGTTATTCATTTTTAAGTCTATGTGTGTTAACCATTCATGAAAATAATTAGCTGAATCTAATAATTGTAATTACATAATTTCATTAGATTTATCTATAACCAAAAAAAAAAAATTTAAAAATTAGTCTATTTGAAAATCATATTTTTCATTCATTTGTTTATTTTTCATTTGTTTGAAGACAAATCTAATTAAAATTATTTAGTCATGATTAATGGCTTGATTTAATATCTTTTCGAGAAATGTTAGAGATCAAGAAAATTTTTTCATGAAAATGATCATGAAAAATTTGTGACCCTTAGATTACCTTGATTAGTGTGTGGTACTTTATTGTAAGTGTAATCCAAAGGTTACAAATCTTTCATGACTATTTTCATGAAAAACTTTTCATAATACTTAGCATTGTTGTATCTTTTCATAGATGAACTTATATACATTGACCTAAAAAATGAACAACTATAATGTGGGGGGTGTGCCAAATGTGATGATGACCTAAGCAATGGGGCATGTGAAGCGGGTACTGCATTTACATCTTGAAGAGCATGGCGGTCTAGTGTATATGAAAAATGTTAGGAATCATAAAATTTTTTTTTATGAAAGTGATCATGAAAAATTTGTGACTCTTTGATTATTTTGATTTGTGTGTGGTGTTTTATGTTAAATGTAATCTAAAGATCACAAATCTTTCATGATCATTTTTATGAAAAACTTTTCATGATACCTTGCATTGTTGAGTGTATATAAAATTAAACATCATCCTCTTTGGAAAGACATTCTATCCTCTCTACAAAAATATTCTCTTTATATCACCTTCTCTCTATTCATTTCTAGGTTCCTTATTTTAGCATCGAATGAGTTTTTCGGCCAATCACAGCTGAGCAGCTCTCATCATGTTTGTAGTCTTATAAGTCTCAGTTATTGGATGGTCCAATTTGATCACAGAACTCCGATTCATTGATTCATTCAGCAACATAAACTAGAACTTTTTTTTCCGGTAAGAGAATAACCAAATCCATTATGAAAATCCCATTATTGTAACCCAAAATGGATTATAGGCTAAACCAACCACCTAATGCATGAATGGCCAATGAATGCACATCCATTAAGTCCTCTGTGTGACCATCTTCAGCCGCAAATATTTATTACAAACATTTTGTGTATTTGTAGATAAGGACTCTGCAAATATTGATTTCATATATTTTGTGTTAGAAATGATTTTAAAAGTTTTGGAAAAACAGAATTTTTTCTAAATTTTGGTCTAATTTTAGGTAGAACTCATGCGCTGAATTTCGCCGATCAAAGTGGTAACGCGTTCTATGTCGCGTTGTGATTCACGTGATATATTTGGTTGCTGAAAACCATTATCGAATGAATGGGAAATTGAAGCCAAAGAGAGCTCCATAGAAGTGGAGTTTTGGTGAAAATTTCTTAAATGTGTGGTTTAGGCTTGTCCCACATTGATTTTATGGGAAACTATGAGTGTGTTTATAAGGCTTGGAGTTGGAACTTGGGGTAGGCCCCAAGGGGTACCCAAGTTTTGTAGAGATGGATGTTATGAGCAAAATGGGCTAGACCTATTGGACTAAAAAATAATCGCGCGTGCACTGCCCATCTGTCCGTCTAGTTGGGTGACTAATCTTTTTGGGCAAAAAACATTTGAATTTTATTTTATTTATTTAGAAATAAAATCTATTCATTTTTTATTTCAAATTCTGGTTGGAAATAAAATTCAAATTCAAATTTTTGCATCTCTTCACAAACAGATCTGAAAGTTTGTACAGATTCAAAACTGTTCAAATAGAGTTTTTTTTTATATGTTCAAAATTCAAACCCCAAAACAATTTCATATATGTTTAACTGTACAGATTCACATCTGTTTAATTCAAATTGAACACGTCTTGCACCTATTGAGTACTATCCGAACAGGTTTTTTACCTGTTGAGTTCAAATATGAAGAGACATCACTCTATCTATAAATAGACCAGTTATTCATTTGGATTTGCACTAGAATTTTCGTCCATAATTTTGCTTTTGCTCTCTGTATATTTTGCTGTATTAACTATATTTTCTGTGAGAAAGAGTGTATACACTTAGTGTGTTCGTTGTGCAAATAAATTGTAGTGCTGCATTTATTCATTGTTGATCATTTTATCCTAGGAGATAGACGTCCATATTTTGAAAGCACCGTGGAGAGGACTAATCTGTCTTAAGGATACAGTATCAAACACTGGACTTGATCAAAATATTGTTCAAGAAATTAATCAAGTAAGTTGTTAATTTATTTTCTGTTTTATTGTAATTTATTTTAAATCAGATTTTGGTTTTATTTTTGTAACAAAATAAAAATCTGTTTTTATTTATTGGTTTGATTTTTATAATCAAACAATCTCTCTCATTTCCTTTATTTCTTTTGCATTCCGTTTGTTGTTATGTACACAAACAAAATTTAATTTTCATTAGATACAGTGAAGATTGTCCAATAATCTTAAGATAGAATTTTTTTTTTGTGTCTTTATTGTATTTAATTTTCTATATTTTCACAAAGTGATATTTTGGTTGGAAAACAAATAGTAGTAATATATTGCTTGACAGATAGCAATAATATACTGTCTATTTTCTTTGACAACTAGTAGTAATATACTGGTGTCATTAACAATTGCAGAATATTAATTTGTGTTACAGAAAATTATTGTGGTATTTTATTTTTCTAGTTTTAGTAACAAAGAAAATAAAATTATTTTGTGTTATAATTTATTTTCTGGTTTTAGTAACTAGAAAATTAATTTGTGTTTTGGTTTTTTCTGATTTTTGTAATCAGATATAATGACTGCTAAAAGTGGTACTCCAAATCTGATTGTTACAACGACTCCGATTCCTCTCCAGAACCATGTTCAAGTTCCGATAAATTATGGAGAAAAATCGAAAAAATTAATGGCACTGAGTTTAACAGATGGCAACAGAAAATGCTGTTCTATCTTACAACTCTAAATTTGGCCCGGTTTCTCCGTAAAGAGGCTCTAGTACTTAGAGAGGATGAAAGTGATCGACAAGTTGTTGCCGCTGTGGATGCTTGGAAACATTCTAATTTCCTATGCAGAAACTACATCCTCAATGGCCTTGACAATATGCTGTATAATGTTTACTGCCCTCTAAAATTAGCAAAAGAATTGTGAGATTCTTTGGAGAAAAAATACAAGACAGAGGATGCAGGTACAAAGAAATTTGTTATCGGTAAATTTTTGGACTTCGTTATGATAGACTCTCGAACGGTAATTTCTCAAGTTCAAAGTTTTCAATTAATTTTACATGATATTCATTCTGAAGGTATGTCTCTGAGCGAGTCTTTTCAAGTCGCTGCGTTAGTGGAAAAATTACCACCGAATTGGAAAGATTTCAAAAATTATTTAAAACATAAACGCAAAGAGATGACCATGGATGAATTTATTGTAAGACTGAGAATTGAGGAAGATAACTGGAAGGCTGAAAAGAGGAATGGTAAAAATCCCATTGAGTCCAAGGCTAATGTGGTTGAACAAGTGCACAAACCACATAACAAAAAGAGGAAGTTTACTAGAGATGGTCCTAAAAAAGGCGACAACAATGGCAACAAGAAGTTCAAAGGAAAATGTTATAATTGTGGCAAAATCGGACATCAAGCTTCTGATTGCCGTCGCCTTAAGAAGAATAGCGGAAGTACGAGCAAGAAGACCACCAATCAAGCCAATGTGACAGAATTAGATTACATCTCTGACGGGGTAAATGACATCAATCTATTTACTGTGATGTTTGAGGCTAATTTGGTTGGAAATCCCAAGGAATTGTGGGTTGACACTGGAGCAACTCGTCATATTTGTGCGGACAAGAAAATATTCACTACCTATAATGAGGCTGCAAATGGTAAACAACTTTTCATGGAAAATTCTTCTACTTCTACTATGGCTGGAGAAGGAAACGTGATCTTGAAGATGACATCAGTGAAGGAACTGATCCTCAACAACGTACTGCATGTACCAGACATTTGGAAAAATTTAGTTTCTAGTTCTTTGTTAAGTAAAAATGGTTTGAGGCTTGTTTTTTAGTCTGATAAATTTGTATTAATAAAGAGTGGTATGTATGTTGGCAAGGGATACATAAGTGATGGTCTCTTCAAATTGAATGTAATGACAATTGTACCAAAACTTGCTATTAATGAGAATAACACATCTTTTGCTTATATTCTTGAGTTGAATTTATGGCATGGTAGATTAGGACATGTGAATTTTGATGCTTTGCATAGATTAATTAGTTTGGATTGTATACCAAAGTTTGAAATTGATCCTTATCACAAATGTGAGATTTGTGTAAAAGCGAAACTAAGGCTCTATTTAAATCGGTTGAAAGAAAAGCCGAACATCTAGAATTAATTTATATTGATGTATGTGATCTTAAATTTGTTCAAACTAGAGGAGGTAAAAAGTATTTTATAGCATTTATTGATGATTGCACAAGATATTGTTATGTATACTTACTTAAAAACAAAGATGAAGTCTTAGAAATGTTTAAACTCTACAAACAAAAGTTGAAAATCAACTTGGAAAAACTATTGAAATGGTTAGAAGTGATAAGGGTGGTGAATATAATGCACCATTAAATGAATTTTGTGCACAACATGGCATTATTCACCAAACTATAGCACCCTATTCTCCACAGCAAAATGGAATTGCTGAAAGGAATAATAGAACTCTTAAAGAAATGATGAATGCCACGTTACTAAGTTCAGGTTTACCGCAGAACTTGTGGAGGGAAGCAATATTGTCTGCTAACTATGTTCTTAACAGAATACCCCACAAGAAAACCAACAGCACTCCTTATGAATTATGGAAAGGTCGACCATATTCCTATAAAGTGTGGAGGTGTTTGGCAAAAGTTGAAGTTCCTCACTACAACAAAATTGACTTTTTATGACACCACATCAACGACATACAATAAATGCACGTCGTAATTTCTCACTTTTACGACTTACTTTTTTTGCACGTCGTAAATACTTTTCCAACCACGGCATATCTATTGCGTAGGCCGTGAATGGTAATAACGATGATTTTTTTACGGCTTACAATGCATGCCGTAAATAGTAAAACTTTCTACGACGTGCATATGGCGTGCCGTTAATACATTAATTATACACGATGCACATACGTTAGCCGTGAAAAGTGAATACTTTTCACGGCGTGCACAATGCACTCCATTAAAAGTATTACACTTTTTACGATGCATACATTGCCTGTCGTTAAAAGTATTACCTTTTTACGACGCACAATGCATGCCGTGAATTGTATGATTAAAAAAAAAAGCTCCAAAATGAAATTTGGGGGGCCAATATTTTTTTCCCAAAAATATATTACAATTTTTTTTAATAAAAATATATACAAACTGTTTGGCTTCTATTGGGTTCTAAAAAGAAGATAGAAAGCTGTAAATCGATAACCCTAGAAAAGCGGGGAGAAGAGAGAGGGTTCGAAAGGGAGACTGGTGTTCAGCGATATGAGATTTTGAAGGGGAATGATCGATGGTGGCAGCAATTAACGGTTCGACGACAGCAACACTCGACGGTTCGAGACTGGTTCGACGGCTCAATGATTTGGTGGCGAGACTGCTTCTTCTCTTCTCTTCGGTCTGGAAAAAATCTCAGGTATGTTCAGATTCTCTCCATTCTCTCTTCCACACATACATTCACTCCATTTAGGATTAGGACTCTATTCGTTCATGTTCTTGCTTTCTGGTACTTCAAGTATTGAGCTCTCATCATTTTGTAATTCCTAGATAGAACTCTTTCTCTGTTTCTTCACCCTTGTTCCTTCATAACTCCTCCAAGCTCGAATCAGTACTTTTCTAGTGTTTTCAAAACCCTTTTGCCTTTAAAGATTCACATCTGTTTCAGCTTTAGGGGGATTAGGGCCTCAATTTGTGTTTCTTTGTTGATTATTGTACAATTCTGGTGAAGAAATGTTTGTGAATTGGAAATTTTGAGTTTAAGATCTGTTGGAATAAAAAATTCCTGGGTTTGTGTTTGGATTGAGGATTTAACACGAGAGAATGAAAGTTTAAATTGATTGTTAATTTGGGTAATAACTGTTTTGGGTGATTGCATGAAACCAATGGAGCATGTCAATTAGTAGAATTTGGTCCTACAATTAGTACAATCCACATTTGTCATGTACAATTTAAACTTAAAAGAAGTTTTAATTATGGTGCTAAAATTGGGAGTTTTTAACTACTTGTTTTTATAAGACCTGAGCTTCATTTCTGTATTGCCAAAAAGTTTTGAGATGGTGGAACAAGACTTATTACTGTCTAATGAATTGCAATTTGTAATACATATTAGGAGGGTATGGTATGAAGTGAAATATTACAGATTTATGCATCATTCAGTAATTTTTTTAATTCTAAATGTGGCTTTTCGGTAGGTTTTCTCTAGTTGCAAAGAGAATATTACCTCGATCGTTGTACTGTAATTTTTTGAGTTTTAATTGTTTATTATGTAATGAATAGGAGCACAGTAACAATATAGAGGATTCATCACCAATCACAATAAAAGAAAAAGGAGGATTTACAATCTCTAATGGAAATCACAATAGGGGTTGGTTGGATGGATTTACAGAAATCAGAAAAATGAGGATTTACAATCTCTAAAAGAAAAAGAAGGATTTACAATCTCTAATAGAAATCAGCAATCACAGTAACTATTAGTACTTCTCTCTGTTCTTTTCCTATAATTTTATTTTTCTTCTTAATAATAAAAAAGTCTAAGCAATAAGGGTTGGTTGGATGGGTTGGGTTGGGGATTGAAGTAGCTGTCAAGTCTTAGTAGATTTAGAGTTTGGAAGATTATTTCATAATTTTAAATTTTTATTCACAATCTGTTTGCATTTAGCTATTAAGAGAAAAAGCTTGTGGTTTAGTCCAACCTGATCCTTAATTGCTATTAACTCATTTTACTTGTTTCAGGTTAGCAATCGAAGATCGCGCAGATGGTTAAATGATCGCCTATTGATGGAGCTTGTTCCTCGTTTGAATGCAGAAGAGATTAGAGGCTTATTTACGCCACCACCTTGGGGTAAGACTGCTTCATTAGCCTTTTAATTATGTGAAAATGGAAACAAGCCAATCTCATAGATCAGTGTTGATCATGGCAGAGGTATAGTGGTTAAGATGAGATGTAGGAGTAATGAGATCATTTAAAAAGTGACCATAATTTTCTTTTTGTAAAATTTGTGGTGTGTGGAAAGTGTGGAATTGGACGACAAGGTTTCACTTTGAAACCGAAATTGTGTTCGTGAGATCACTTTTAAGTTGGTGCTCCTTTCTTTGTTGTTAGCCTTTCTTTTGTGTTATTATGTGGTTTGAACTTACTGAGACAAAGTTTGCCCATGTAGGGCTATATTTTTTAAGTCGACTAAGGAGAAGAATCGCGTTCTTCAACAAAATGACAAGCTTTGCCAAGAACTGGTAAGTAAGATCTATGATAGTTTGTTTTTCGAGTTACTAAAATATGTTTAGGAATTCTAACAGGGTTTCAGATGATCTTGAAGACTGGGAATATGGTTCTTTTAGTATATAAGTTACTGTTATCAGCATATTCGTCACTTCTTTCTCTCCTTCTGCCACTTTGGTTTGTTTTCTTCGTTTTCTTCTCTCTCTCTCTGAGGTTTTACCCTATGCAGCCAACCTCTGATGAGGAAGTCTTTAACATTTAATGAGATGTTAAAAAGAAGGAATCTTGTACATCTTACTTTTTTGTGTTGAGGAATATCGAAGATAATGAGTAGAAGTAGATAGCAAGAGAGGAGGGATTGCTTTATTTATTTTATTTTCATCAATTGGACTTTTTGTATGTGGATTTTGGTTCTCATTTGTATGTGGATTCTCTGGAAATGCTAGTTAGTTTTTTTTTTTTTTTGGAATTATTCAATCTGTTTCTCAGAGAATATATATGCTTTGTAATTCCTAACCATAAAATAGCTTAGATTTAGAAAACATGTTCATTCTCTTATGGGGTTATATTTTGTATGCTGCTATGGAACTCTGTTCCATATGTGATGTATTTAACTGATTTTGAAGTTAGTTTTCATTGAGATAAACATTCTTATTACTTCAATTATTTCCTTTGAAGTCAGTTTTCCTGTGATATTCTACATTTCTTTCTTTGTTTTTTGTTTTGTTGTTGCTTTTACATTCTTATTATTGTGTCAATTATTTCTTATTCAGCATATAATGTTTGTTTTTGCTATATATGGTATAGAAACAATGGCAATTCCTTTGATTACCAAGAAGATTGTGAAGAAGCATGTGAAGCAGTTCAAGAGGACCCAAAGTGACTGGAAGATCTCTGTGAAGGTAAACTTTCTGTCTACACTGTTTTATTATTGGCAGATAAAGAACTGTTACTTTGTTTGCATTGAATGTAATTGCTGGTTGAGTTTCATTAGAATGCAGAATATTCCTGTATATGCGTGCACACATTTGATTGCTTCATTTTTCAGATCTATTGTACAGCTAATATTTTATCCTGAAGTTTTGTTGGATGTCTTGAGCATGAGAATTGCTTATAGCATGCTTATTTTTGTGTAGGACTATGTGTTTTGTGTTGTATTGATTGTCCCAAATGTAGTCCTTTCAGAGATAATTTGGCAAGTTCAAGGGGTGAACTATTTCTGCTATAATTATTATTGATGTTTATTGGTTGGTTTAAGTTTTCAGAATATTGTTCATTCCTTGTTCAGTGCCTGATCAACCAAGAGTATGCTACACATATACATTTTGTATCTTTCTGTAACCCCCAAAATAATAAGGGGGATAGGCAGAGCAAGAGCATTTTCAACACTTCTAGAAGTAAACTCACCTTTAGCCCTCAACCAACATACTTCTTGGATTCAATTTGCTGGTCTTTAAGAAATATAGAATAGAATAGAACTATAATGTGAAATGAAATGTTTTGAGAATAAAAGCTTCCATAGCTTGATAGTTTTGTTTCATTCCATATCTTATTAGTTGTTCCATACATTTTTATGCTAGTTTTGTATGTACTTTGAATTTGAAGGTGCTAGTCCTGAATACAAGCCATATTTTATTTCTCATGAGTATTTACTTACTTTCTCTGTACCAAATATTTTGTGATTTCTTTGTTTGTTCCGTCAAATCTTGGTGACACCCCTACCACCCTACATACGAGTTGGTTTGGCATTTGCTTTTTCAACTTTTTTTGGGTATTTAGTGAACTTTAAAAAAAAATTCAAAAAACTATTTGCTTTTAGATCCTACTAGACTAGAAGACCATGAAAATAAAAATAAAAAATTATTTGAAAAAAAATCAATAAAGACAAAAAAAATAAAATAAATAAAAGGTTATTTTTTCCCCTTCTTTAGTGGACTTTCTTTGGATTTTTTAATTTTGTAATTTATTTTTTTTATAGATCTTTTTAGACTAGAAGAACTTGAAAAGTAAAAAATTTTGACACAAATTTTATAAAACATCACTAAAGACAAAAATGTTCAAAAAAAATTATTACCAAACAGAGAGTTGTGATGAATGAAAGCATAGGAGGCATGAGCGTTTTCCAACAAAGATGTTTCTAAGTAATGATTGTCATAACTATCTCTTTCATTTTTTAAAAAAAATTTCTTTGTACCCCTTAATGCAACTTGGTTACGATAAAATGGGTTTATCAGCAGTCTTTGCATACAATTTTTATACATCCATGCCATGTACAACTTTCATTAGTTTCTGGCATTTTTCTCACATCTTGTTTTGTACATGGTAGTTTTTAATTTCATTCTGTGGTGGCCAATTCTAGGAAGTAGTTTACATTCCTCACACTTTCCCTAGCATTTCTTTGATTAGCTCATGTATTTGTACACCTATGGTCTTCTTTGACAAATATATGGATTTTTCCGACTATAAATATTTCTGTTTGATGGTTTATGTAGGAACTTTTGAGGCGTGGACATGCAAAAAGCAGCGGCGGAGTAAATCTCCTGTATATTGTGCTTGTTGGCTAGATTGGCATTCTGATGGGGTATTTTATGAGGAAATCATGATTGATCTTTCGTTCATATCTTATTCTGTCATTATAATGTCTTACCATAAGCCACAGAAGTGAAAAGAAGTTGATAAATCATATAAAAGAAAGATCCATAGTTTTTAGGTAATGTTTTTTTTCTTAGCTTTATTAATAACAGGTGGCTTTTGGAAGCATGTTGAAGGCAGGTCGATATGCATAGTTTTGGATGGTTTACACTTTTTGTACAGTTTAGAACTTAAGCATATGTTTTTGAATGTTTGAAATGTATAGACAATTGTTAAATGTTTATAATTTATGGATATAGTTTCTTTTTGATGTTTCAAACAATATTTTGGTGGTTGATTGATGTTTTTTGATGCTTGTTTGTAATATTTGTTACTTGTACAAAATTGGTCAAATAGAACCTACTGAATTTAAAAAATAAAAAAAAAATCATATTCTACGACAGGCATAATAATTCGTTGTATTATATATTTTTACTACAAGAATCGGATCGTTATTTGTCTCACCAATTAACGGCATGTAGAAGCAGTCGTAAAAAAAGTAACGACGACGTACAAAATCTGTTGTTAAATAGTTTTTAACGGCGTACTATAGCATATCGCGAAAAAAAATGTGACGGCGTACAAAATCTGCCGTTAAATAGTTTTTAATGGCGTACGAAGCATGTCGTTGAAAGTGAATGACTTTCCATGACTGGTCATAATATGACGCGCGTTTGCACGTCGTAGAAGGGATTTTACGACATGCATTGCGCGCCGTAAAAACTAAAAAGACTAAGATAGGACCAAAAATAATAGATTGTTTGTTTATTGGTTATACTCAGAATAGTAGTGCATATCGGTTTCTGACTTATAAATCAGAAATACCTGATATAAATGTGAACACTATTTTAGAGTCTAGGAATGCTGTATTTTTTTAACATGTCTTTCCTTACAAGAAAGAACAGGAATTAAGTTCACAAAAAAGAACTTATGATTGTACACAAAGTCAAGAGACTAATAACAATTAAACACAAGAGACTAGTAATGGTCTCAACCAACAAGATTTAACTGATGATGAACCAAGACGAAGTAAGAGAGCAAGAACATCAAAATCCTTTGGTCTAGATTTTCTGACATACCTATTAGAAAATGAACCTCAAAGCTTCAAGGAAGCAATGACAGGTCCTGAAGTACCTTTGTGAAAAAAGGCTATTAATAATAAAATTGAATCCATTATACAAAATCATACTTGGGAATTGGTGGATCTTCTACCTGGTTCTAAACCTCTTGGATATAAATGGATATTCAAGAGAAAAATAAAAGCAGATGGTTCAATGGACAAGTATAAAAGCCAGACTCGTAGTAAAAGGTTACAGACAAAAGAAAGGTCTAGATTATTTTAACACATATTCCCTTGCGACAAGAATAACATCTATTCGCATGCTTATTGCTATTGCAGCATTGTATAATTTAGAGATACATCAAAGAGATGTTAAGACAACTTTCTTAAACAGTGATCTAAATGAAGAGATTTATATGGAGCAACCTGAAGGGTTTGTAGTGCCGGGACAAGAAAAGAAAGTTTGTCGGCTTATAAAATATCTTTATGGATTAAAACAAGTGCCTAAGCAATGGCATGAAAAATTTGATCATGCTATGCTTACTAATGGATTTAAGATAAATGAATGTGACAAGTGCGTCTATGTTAAAAACACTGACTAAGGATATGTTATAATTTTATGTGGATGACATGTTTATCATTGGAAGCAGTCAAAATATGATCAAATCAACTAAGCAAATGCTTAATAGAAGATTTGATATGAAAGATATGGAGGTCGTAGATGCTATATTAGGAATGAAAATTACTAAAATATCTGACTGATATGCATTATCTCAATCACATTATATTGAGAAAATTCTTGGTAAATTTATCAAGGATGATATGAATGTAGCTAGAACACCTGTAGACATCAGTCTTTATTTATCAAAAAGAAAGGTGATGCGGTGTCTCAGTTAAAATACTCCCAAATCATTGAAAGTCTAATGTACCTATTGAATTGTACTCGGCCTGATATAGCTTATGTTGTCAGTAAATTGAGTAGGCACACTAGTAACCCCAGAGAAGACTATTGGAAAGCGATCATTTGGGTTCTTAGATATCTAAGATTTACCCGTAATCATGGTTTGAACTTTACTCAATATCCAGCAGTACTTGAAGGTTATTGTGATGCCAATTGGATATCGGATACTAAAGATTCAAAATCCACTAGTGGATATGTCTTTACTCTAGAAAGCACTGCTATTTCTTGGAAATCTACTAAACAAACATGCATCGCACGATCTACAATGGAATCTGAGTTCATTGCTTTAGACAAAGCAGGAAAAGAAGCATAATGGTTTCGTCACTTCTTAGAAGTTATTCCAATGTGGCCAAAATCTGTTCCAGCTATTTGTATTCATTGTGATAGTCAATCCGCAATAGGTAGGACACAGAATCATATGTATAATGGAAAGTCACGACATATTCGTCGTCAATATAATACCGTAAGGCAATTGCTCTCAAATGGAATAATCTCAATAGATTATATAAAATCTAAAGAGAATATTGCGGATCCGTTAACAAAATGTTTGACAAAAAAGCAAGTGTATAGTTCATCGAAGGAGATGTGATTAAAGCCTATTACATAAGAGTCATCATAATGGTAACCCTACTTATATGATTGGAGATCCCAAGAATTAAGTTCAAAGGGACAATTAAGTTATGTGTGGCTCGCCATAAATCACCAAGTGATTAAAATTCCCTACCCGTTCCTATGGTGAGAGTGATATCTGCGATATGTGTTGTATGTAGGGGTCTAAGGATAAGATTAGCTTTTAATGATTACTTATATATTGATTTAGGCATAAAATCAAGAACGAGTATAAGAGATACTCACAATAAGAATCATCTATATAAGTGTCGAACTGGGGCCAGTTTTATGAGAATAAAGAGGCTAAATTCTCTAGAAGCACTTATGAACAACTAGGAGCATTCAAGGCCAAAATGAACACAACTGTGAAAACCACGATGTGTCAGAAGATATTTTGTGTAAAATCTATTGTCTTGGCTTACACAAACGGCTGAACAATTCAAGGCATCGTATCCATTGGTTAGCTAGTAAGTCCGATAGGTTATCACTAGGGAAGGTTCAAGGCCGAAAGCTATCTATCTTAATGCAACATATTTTCAATTTATACTCTTTCGACAAATTCTGCATATTGTTGCATTTCCGTTGTCATCAAATTCCATTCATGTGGGGGATTGTTAGAAATGATTTTGAAAGTTTTGGAAAAATAAAATTTTTTCTAAACTTTGGTCTAATTTTTAGGTAGGACCCATGCACCAAATTTCGCGGGTCAAAGTGGTAACGCGTTCTATGCCGCGTTGGGATTCACGTGGTATATTTGGTTGCTCAAAACCATTATCGGGTGAATGGAAAATTGAAGCCAAAGAGAGCTCCATGGAAATGGAGTTTTGGTGGAAATTTCTTCAATGTGTGGTTTAGGCTTGTCCTACATTGATTTGGTGGGCAACTTTGAGTGGGTTTATAAGGTTTGGAGTTGGAACTTAGGGTAGGCCCTAAGGGGCACCCTAGTTTTGTAAAAAGGGATGTTATGGGCAAAATGGGTTAGACCCATTGGACCAAAAAATAACCACACACGCGTGCGCCGCCACCGCTGCCGCCGGTCGGGCGGACTAGACTGAAGCGCGGGTACGTGGTGTAAGGTTGGGTTGGGCATGTCCGACCCAATAATAATTTTTTTGGGCAAAAAATATTTGAATTTTATTTTATTTATTTAGAAACAAAATCTATCCGTTTTTTATTTCACATTATGGTTGGAAATAAAAATCAAATTCAATTTTTTGCACCTCTTCACAAACAAATCCAGAAGTCTATACAGATTCAAAACTGTTCAAATACAGTTTTTTTATTTGTTCAAAATTCAAACCCCAAAACAGTTTCATATCTGTTTAACTGTACAGATTCACATTTGTTTAATTCAAATTGAACAAGTCTTGCATCTATTGGGTACTGTCCGAACAGGTTTTTTACCTGTTGAGTTCAAATGTGAAGAGCCACCACTCCATTTATAAATAGGCTAGTCCTTCATTTGGATTTGCACTAGAATTTTCGTCAATAATTTTGTTTTTTGCTCTCTGCATATTTTGCTGCATTAACTACATTAATTTTCTGTGAGAAAGAGTATATATACTTAGTATGTTCGTTATGCGAATAAATTGTAGTGCTGCATTTATTCGTTGTTGATCATTTTATCTTGGGAGATAGACATCCATATTTTGAAAGCACCGTGGAAAAGACGAATCTGTCTTAAGGACACAATGTCAAACACTGGACTTGATCAGAATATTGTTCAAGAAATTAATCAAATAAGTTGTTAATTTATTTTCTGTTTTATTGTTATTTATTTAAATCAAATTTTGGTTTTATTTTTGTAACAAAATAAAAATATGTTTTTATTTATTTATTGGTTTGATTTTTGTAATCAAACAATCTCTTTCATTTCCTTTATTTATTTTGCATTCCGTTTGTTGTTATGTACACAAAAATTTAATTTTTATTAAATCTGATGAAGATTGTCCAACATTTTGTATTTAGCTCAATGGTCTTATAGCCACACCTTTAGGTGCAGTAAGGGGAAGGTCAAGAGTTTGAGCTGATGGAGTAACATCGACTCTTTTAATTGTAATCTAACTGTACTATCATACAATCTTGAAAAAACTGTTGGCTGTTTATATGCCCTAAACTAGTCTCCTAGACAGTTATATAAGAGATTGGACTCTTCACGGTTAGGAATAATTTGTGCAAGAATACGTATGACATGCTCTTTGTATCATTGAAAGCTCTCATATGATTTAACTTTTGTATTGTTTCAAGTCAAAAAAAAAAATGTTCAGTCTTAATTAAAAATACAAATATACAAATATACAAAAATATTAAAACTTTGTTCTCCACAAGTTAAATTTTATGTAGTAATATCTACTAAATCAAATTATTTATAAAATGATCAATTTCATCTTCAATTCTGTCTATAATTTAAAAAAAAAAAACTAAATCTTATTATTATTATTATTATTTACTAGATTGACTCCAAAACAGGTAATGAAAAGATGAGATTATCCCAAATAGAATTTTTTTAAAAAAAAAAAAAACTATATTGATCAAAATCCTTATTTTACATTTTTTTTTTCAACTGCATAAGATTACATAAGGGATTTAAAAAATGCTATATGACCCTTTAGTGGAAATAGGTTATTCTTATCAATTTCCTAGAATTTGACACTTGCTTGACCTGTTTATTTATTTTGTTAACTTATATCATAATTGAGTTCGCACAAAAAAATAGTCAACCTTAATCCGCTAGTTCCATATATTGTTCATATCATGTTAATGTGTCATGTCAAGAAAATTTATCGTAAATAGTTTCTACATTTACTGGATTTATGTTGTTGATATATTTATAGTAAAATTTTACTGTAAATAACTTCAGGCAGTTCTATTGGATATGTCGATTAAGATTATACTAGAGACTTGGATAGATGAAGATTCTTGAGATGTTGCAGCTTCACCATTTTTGGATGTGAAGGAAACATTCTTGTCGAATTATGCGTTATTTACAACTGAAATAGAGTACATGATATTTGCAAACGAAATGAAGGAAGCAATATAGTTGAGAAGTTTGGTTGGTCATCTAGGATTGCAACAAAAGTAGACTAAAGTGAATTTTCCGTGGCAGCTCCAAACAATATTTCTAGGGTATTCAAAAAATGTAAATATAAGTTGCATAAACAGACCATATTTATCAATGGCTATAACCAACTTCTAATAAATTTTTCAATTTAGTCTTCTTAAATCATAGGCAAAATACCATTAAATAAATTATTTTCAGTGTAAGTAATCAAACAATCACTTATCCATTTATATCCATTTGGTTTCGGAGTCAGTTCTTTACAAATTTTATATTCTAATTTAACATAAGCTATGTTCAACAAGATAGCTCTATTTCAAGTACCTTATTTTATTTGAAACAATATAGGAACACAAAAGCTAAACATAGAACCCAACACACAAAATATGGGGATGGATCAAATTTTACAAGATTGGTTGATGAGATTCATTTTTAAAAAATATTGTCTATCCATATATTTTATATTTTGCATTGTGTTTTTAGAAACCACCCCTCCCCCCCTTCTTCTTTTTTTTTTTTTTTTTTTTCAGTTTTGAGAATTGCTATTGTGACATATATCCTGGTGTGGAAAGATTGAAATGAAGGTGTCAAAGATTTATTGACTAGGTATTCAAAATTCTTATTCATTGACTAATTAACATACATTTAACCTTAAAAATAAAAAATAAAAAATCCATGTATTGCGACATCCAAAATGATATACATTTGACTAAAAATCATATGTAACATTAAAAGATCAAGCACATATACAGTACAAGATTGATATAAGGGAACTACAAAGACTGAGAAAAAATATTGTTTTTGTAACACCTCGAATAATACCTTTTACAAAAATTATATGATAATTTATTTTTGAATACTTTAAGCTAAATTAGTTACCTTATAATATAAATAGTTAAATTGATATTTGGAAAATAATATTTCATTTTATAATTGTCTGCGCTAAGATATAATTTAATTAAGTGCTTAGATGTAATTTAATTAAGGAACATTGTGTCTTACTAAAAGATGGTAATACATTTAGTTTAATATTTGGGCCATAGAATAATTAGGAATAAACTTTTCCTTTGTAGGATTGGCTTTCCAGCAATTTGTTGAATGACTTTGCCTTTGGATAACTTTGCTTAGTGGGTGGATTAGTGGATTGAGATGTGAGGTGTTAGATGAGAATAATGAGAAGGCAACGCACCCAACTCACCTATAAATAGGTGAGCTTATGCTAAAAGAGAGCATAGAGAAATACAACACAAACCTACAATGAGAGGGAAGTGAGCTTTGGTGAACGGTGAAAGAAATTAGGAATAGATATTAAGGTGAGTTTTATTATATTTTGAGCTATTATAAAATGTTTTATGTAAATATGATTTGTAAATGATATTATTTGTTAAATGAACCCTGCTTGGTTAAAAGGGAAGCCCGTGGATAAAACTTTTTATTAAATGTGTTTTTGACTAATGATTTTGTAAGTACCACCACAAAGGTTCCATGCCTTAGGGGACTTAAATAACCATTGGCCCTCTGATGGTCCCATGTCTTTTAATATCCATTGGCCCTCTGTTTTGTTACTTTATGTGACCCTCTGATCTGTTCTATTGTCACTTTAAGTGACTATAGCGATTTTGGTTTTAACCCGACTCTTGTTGTATCCTGGACTCAGGTTTAATGGTTTCATATTGCAGTTCACATCTTGTTTCCCTTCTATCTCTTTAAATTTGGCTATGAGATTGTTGTGGTTGCGTTTGGAACAAGTTAGTTGCTTAGTTTCCAAACTCTTGTTGCCTAGAATTTTGCTCCTTCGCTCGAGCGGCATTTCTTGCATTCGAGCGGGCTTTGTAAACTCTCGGTAGTTTTGTAAGTCTGCAAAACTACTGGAAGAGTATATTCTATGCTCGAGCAGTCCTTTCTGCGCTCGAGCGAGCTCACCTCTAGCAGCCTTTCTTGCCCTCGAGCGTTGGTTTGTTGTCTGCAAAACTACTAGGGGTGTGCATTCTGTGCTCGAACAGAACAACTTATTGTATCTGACGTACGAGTGTCACTTCTTGTACTCAAGTGGACTGTGTGTATATCAGTTCGCAGCAGCCTCCTTCTACATCACTTTTTCATCTTTTTTCCTCTCAAAACCCTAGATCTAGAGTCTTTCTCTCTAAAACCCACATTCTCTCTACATTTTCACCTAAATCCGTTGGTTTTTCTACCCTATTGTCTTTGAAAAAAAGGTAGTGCATCTCAAGAGCTCCATTTTGATCCGAACAAAAGTCAGTTTCGGTGTCTTTGAAGTTTTCTCCTTACTTTGTTCATCTTCTAACTTTGAGGTTGGGACTTTTTACGCTCTCCTATGAATTTTAACTTAGTTATTCGTTGATTGTGTAAACAATGTTAAGATGTGGAGGATTTAAAACAAACCTAGGGTTTCGATTTGAAATCAAAAGGGAGGTTTTCAAATGACGGTATTGAAAATGGTTGTAGGTGTAGATATGAGAATGTGTTGTGTTAAATTTGTTGATTTTGTCACATGGATTGAATTTGGAAAAAAATTAGAGTTTTGCCCTAAAATGTCTCAATTAATTATTTTGTATAAATAATTGTAATTAGTATTGGAAATGTGAAATTGGATAAATTTTTATATAAATGGTGGAGTTGGATGCTTGTTGTTTCTCACCTATGGAAATTTGGATAGTTTATCTGTTTTGGAGATTGTATATCTGTTTAGAAATATCTGTTTTGGGCTATCGGTGGAAGATAGCTATGATTGTTGTAGAAACTGCATGAGGATTTGGTGAATTGAAACTAATCTCTTATCGGTTGTCATTGAATATGACCGTGTCTTTAATAAATTATATATGTATGATGTTTGGAAGGAGAAATGGGATATACTTCATATTTGGGAAGAGAAAGGGGATGGACTCCATTGAATTAAGTTGGCCTGTGTGTTCGGGGTGAAAGTTCTGAAAATCGCGTGTGTATACGTGGGTGCCGATTCCCGCAAACGAAATTTTTGTAAAATGAAAAATTTGAAGTGTTTGTGAAATGATTGTATTGGTTAAGGAACCACTGAGTTGTAGCCTCAGTTAGGTTATCTAGACAACAATGGACTTGACTCATGGATTGAGGTGAAATGAATTGTCATGGAATGAATTAAGATAAAATGGCTTGAAATATGAAACTTGGCATATTATGATCTTATAACAATACGAATGATTTTATCATGGGCATTGTATATGTATATCATACTTATATCTTTGTTAAGATTCATATATTATGCTAGATTGTCTCTACTGGGCTTTGGCTCACCCTACTTGGGAAAAACCATTTTCAGGTGCTGGTAATATTTTTCCAGCAAGGACTTAGCTTAAGAGGACTGTGGAGCTGAAGGCTCAATTTCTGCTTATTTTTTTATTTACCTTCACAAGCCTAGGGCTTTATTTGTATGGAGCTTATGACTCATTTTGTTGTAACCAAGTACGGTCTTGGAAAGATGAAAACCATTAGGGCATATGAATATCTGTTTAGCTTTTATTTCTTATCACTTCTTGTAACACATGATGTAGATTCAAGATGAACAATTTA
Source organism: Camellia lanceoleosa (assembly GCA_025200525.1). NCBI lineage: Eukaryota > Viridiplantae > Streptophyta > Magnoliopsida > Ericales > Theaceae > Camellia > Camellia lanceoleosa. The sequence continues at coordinate 98,024,514 of CM045769.1, read as the reverse complement.
TGAATGTATATCGCATGTGTCACATTTTGTATATTAACTCTCATTAATGAAAGCTTCTTATTTTATTTATATTACATTGTACTAGTGTTTGGAGTTGGTTTATTATAATTATTTTGGGGGCGTTATAGTGACCCTCTATTTGTCATGGATCCACTGACCCTCTGTTCTGTTTTGTTGTCACTTCTGTGACCCTTTGAAGGTCCCATGCTTGGGTACTCAAATATCTAGCCCTCTGAAGGTCCCATACCTAGGGACTTAAATATCTGGCAGGTCCTATGTCTAGGTGTCACGACCCAAACCCGCCCCTATAGGTTTAGTATCGTAACCGGCCAGTAATCCATAGATTACCGAAGGCCTCTGAACAGATAAGCATATAATAAGGGGCTAGCGGAAGCAAATACATAAATATAATTGTCCAATGAGCTGTGTTGACTTACATGAAACAAAATAATTTAAAACTTTATTTACATAGCCATAAGTCAAGCATATATTATATTATACCACACACATTACAGTATTTTCCGTGCAGACAACATGATTAAAATAAAATCCCATGCATAAACAGAATTAATCAACCCTTGAACCCAAGACACTTCGGGAACCTCCACGTGAGGCACAATGGTTGGCTGACAACAGAACACAGTCCTCCACAAACCTTCGGGCTTGCACTCCAGAATGCTCACCTATATACATATATATACAAACAGTGAGCTAAAACCCAATGAATAACATTAAGGTACAGGGGTTAGTGAACGAAATCCACACATTTTATACGTATAAAACAGATCATAGCATAATCATAGTTATCTCATATCAGAACATAATAATGGCATACTCCATAGAACATATCACATATCACATAACGTCTTCCGACTAGAGTAACCGGTCCCGGACACTGATTAAACACATATCACCACAATGAAGTGGCTAACGAGATCTCGTAAATGTCATGGACCCGCATTTTCATGCCGTCCCCCATGACCTGGGACTATCTATGGATGCCATAATAGATTTCAAACTTGGAATGTTCGTTCACAGAAGCATATATCATTTCAGAAAACATAACATATCATATCTCGTTTGGAACATAATTTCATATAAACGTATCTTTACGATAACGTTACTCACAGTGGCTCCGTAGATGGTCAATCACTTCCTCGGACGTTGACCTACAATCACAAAATACATAGTACCAACGAATCTTATCATTACTTATACATGTGGCCAATAGGCTTAGTTTACATCACATTGGTTCATGTTTATTCTTATTACATGGCTTAGAACACACACACCCTTGCAATCTCTTAGCGTGATTCATACTTATTTCAATGCTCAACTCACACACACACTTGTCATTCAATATCTTGTTACATTCTTTTCTTAGTGTGTGTTTCTAGCCCATAACCTCATTACTATAGCTTAATTAAGGCTTAGGAATGCCTAAGATGCAATGAGGATGTCAAAACATGCCTTGGAACACTTAGGCAAAATTTCAAAATTTTAGGTCCTCGCTCGAGCGAAGCTTTCCTCGCTCGAGCGAGCATGCAAAAATGTGACTGGTCCCTCGAGCGCACATTCCTTCGCTCGAGCGATCTGTAAATGATGTAAACTTCTGGGAGCATGAAATTTACGCTCGAGCGAACTCTTGGTCGCTCGAGCGGAGAGCACGACCTCAGAGTGGTCGCTCGAGCGAGCTCTCCTTCGCTCGAGCGAAGATGCAAAATCTGGAATTTCCAGATTGCACCTCCAACTTCAAATTTGACATTCAACCTTTCAAAACTCATTTTTATGGGCCCAAAATGAAGGAAACACATGAAGACTTATAAAACAACATGGTTTAAGAATTAAAACAAGAAATCATGGCCCAAAAACTTGTCATTTCTTCAAAATCCAACTTAAATCCCAATTTGACCCATGAAATCAACATGCAAGAACTTCTTCCAATTCAAACCTTCCAAAACATGATCAAACTTGGTAATTTGATGAAAAATAAGTTGAATGACCAAAATGTAAGAGAAATTAACACATGCATGGAAGAAACCTTTGAAATCAAACCCAAAACTTGGAAATTTATGCATGCATGCATGGATTGACTCCCACTTCAACATTTTAAGCTCAATGTACACATCTAAGCTTATAACCTCCATGAGTCATGCAAGATAACACTGAAATACATGAATGAAATGATGAAAATTATACCTTAAGTCTTGTTCTTGCTAAAACCTTGCTTAATCTAGAAGAGTGCATGCAAAACCTTGAATTTCTTCTCCAATTTCTCCCCCTCTCTCTCTAGAATTGCTCTCCCTCTCTCTCTAAAATGTTTTCATCAGATTTTTGCACTTAAGGGAATGAAAAGATCAGCTCCAATAAACTAAAGGGGATCAAATGTGTGTTGTATAGATTTGGCCACTAGGTGGCAAAACGGTAAATAAGTCCAACTCTTTAATTAGTTTATTTAATCTAATCTAATCATACCATATCACATTTTAGTTAAATATGCCATATGGTTCTAAAAATTCCAATTAAAATATTGGTGTAAACAATTCCGGGTTTGGATGCCGATAAGGCTTTCAATTTCCATTTTAAAGCAGTACTTCTGGACAAATATTTTTTATAAGTAACAGATGGAGGGCCAATTATGATACAAATTACATACTAATCCCGTAATTAATCTTACTCACTTGATTAACATCCCTAATCACCGATTACTAGCTAATTACAGGTCGAGGTTATTACACTAGGGGACTTAAATATCCATTAACCTCTGTTCTATTCTGTACTGTGATTATTATTATTTTGATTATATAATTTCTGCATTTTGTTTAAAATGGTTTATGTATTTATATTAGCAAACAAATCTCTGTTTAGCTCCAATATTTATTCATGGTGACTTTTATACCTTTACGCTATTAGTAAAATATTTCTCACTCTGCCAGGTGTTTAGAGTTGTTAACCACTTTCAGATGATACGTCAGAACCAATGCGTGGGGTTGGCACAATGCACTTGATAGTCCAGCTCTGACAATGTAAACGAATTGAAGCTCCAATGTATATATGTTTAATATAATAAAGTTTTGGGTACCACTTTATTTTACTCTGCTGCACTATTATTTTGTTATGACCTCTATTGCTGTCTCATTGCGGCACCAAAACTTTGGGTACCAGATTTAGGTTGTGACAAAAGTGGTATCAGAGCAATGGTTTATTTTGTTTTTAAACAAAAAACAAAAAAAGTTTATTATTATTGTTTGTTTTTAAACAAACAAATAAATAAATGAAAATATTGGAGTATAGGACACATGCATAATTAGGAAATTGGATAGAGGTGAACAGTACCTTAATGTTCATTTATTTATTTATAGGTTTTTATGAGTTCATGTGTTTATGCAAATATAATATTTAATATATATATATATATAAGCCCAGGTTATAGGAATGAATAGTAACCTTCGATGGTAAATAGTAACCACCGTAGACCGCCCCAAACTCTCTCCGCACGGCCCCCTTTCGGAGAAGGCGCGAATTGGGTTTTAGCTACTACAGTTTGGTCTCTTGTCACGGTTCTGAATCTAATCTCACAAAGTGCAATGTAAGACTAATAAATCACCAAAGAGTCCAAATTTAGCAAATTGTTTTGGAAAATCGATTTTAATTAAAAAGCGCCAAACATGGACTGTTTTGCCAGATTTCAGAGTCGCCACCTAAATATTTTGTTTTGGAAAATTTAGGAAACCCTGACTCGTGCCAAAGGCCACATGTCCGTCATCACCAAAGTTGTCTCAGTTCGGGAACTTGGGTACGAGAAGGGAAGGTCCTGAAATGAGCACCCCCACTCGCTCAATCAAAGATCGGCCTCTACTAAACATGATATGTTGTTTTGGAAAACACATGTGTTCTTGTTTGATTTTTAGCTAACTTACTATGTGATGCGCACAACACACAAGTATAGACTAAATCACTCGATTTGGAACAAAACATCTCATGTTTGTTTTCCGAAAATGGTTTGAAGATGCTACTCGCAAGTAGGCTAAAACACGGATTTGCCACCAAACAAGGTGGGCTTAAAACATGATGATTTGCCACTCCAAGTGGGTTTAAAACTCACATTTTGATGAATTGTTCCAATTTAAGTAATGAAGCCTTTATCCACAGGCATTTATGCAGTTTATCAATTAAGCAAATAGCCTCATGGCAAGCATGCTATCATGACAGTCACTTGCACACATACAAGGATGCTAAAGCATAAACACTTATAGTGTACCCCGAGCCAAAACAAAAAACTAGTTAGAAATTATGCATGATCCTAGCTATGTTAAAATGCCTAATGCAACGTATGCAAAGTGCAACTAAAATAGGCTCGGCTATCTAATATGGCATATGAATGCAACACTTGATAACATGTTTTGAAACACGTATTCAAGTAAGTGTATTGAAATACAATGCAGTTTGAATGATGCACCAAGCCCGGTGCATGCAAGACAAATGAATGATGTACGCATGCAAGCATAAGGTATGCTAATTAAAAAAAATGCGCTAATCTAACCATCAAAAGCTGATAAGTAAAAGGAAGAAAGAAATGGGGGTTGGAAGACATGCACACACACACCCACGCTTATTACAACAATGTGCCCTCTCGACGGATGGTCCAAATGAACAAGCTAAGCTAATCTAAGCTAAGCTAAACTAACTAATCTAATTAAACTAATTATTACAAACCAATAAAGAAATAGCAAAGCTAAGCTACTTAATTATTACAACACTTAATTAATTAACAAACTAATTAACTAAATTACAAAACCAAATAAACATGCATGATATTTAAACTAGGCTGCCTCAGCTCTGTCTTGGACAATGAAGGATGCATGCTCTCGGTTGCCGCCTCGAAACGCCTTCCGGTTTGCTCTCTTGAGGCTCTGTTTGCAGGGTGTCTTTCAAGAACTCGTTGCTGGAACTTACCAAAACAGTGCTGGGGAGTGCACCAGTAGCCTGTCTGCCACCTGCCGACCAAAGATGGGCCTCTGCCGGCCAACAATGCAAGGGTGCCGGCCATCAATGTGGCACTACCGGCCACTGGTGTACTGTGACACCAAACTGCAACAGAGTACAAAATAAAGGAAAACGAAGGTCTCCCAAGGGTATGTGTATACCATGCCTCTCCTTATCACCTCAAAACATCAAAGGAGTTGCATAATTGAATCCAAGACCATCAACCAAGCATTTTGAATGTATGATGGTCTAAGACCCAACTTGTACACATTCAATAAATGCACAACAAACAAGGCACTAAGACCACGGCCTTATCATGAGTGATCAAAGGCAATGGAGACAAAGAGAATTGACTCATTTTCATCACTTCAAATATGAAATGAACCAATTCATCTTGTGTTCAATATAACGTTCGATTGAACACCATGCAATGCAAACAACATGCTTATCTTAGCATGTTTTACTTGGTTGATTTTGTTTACACATTTTAGATTACCAATCAATTCCTTAACTGGTTGGTCCAATTGTGAAAGTCCTCTAATGGGAAAGATAGCAGATATTTCAATGTTAAAGTGGCATACACAAGACTCTATCATGTAAGCAATGCATGCAAGACATGTTAAGGGCCCAAAACACTAAGGCTAGTGAAGAGCATCATACAAGAGGCATGCAATACATAGCCTAAATAACCACACCAGCTCTGGACAGAGCTCAATCATGCCAAATCAAAGGCCAAGACATGCTAAAATTGAAGCTCAAAGGACTAGACAAACATGCATACATGTTAGGCCACAAACAAGGCACAATACACAACCCTCAAAAGTAATGAAGAAGTGAAGTATGTGAGAGTGTGATAGTGATATATGCTTTGAAATCACGTATTAAATGATGCCAAATCATGCAAACAACTCAAGCAAAGCATACTAGAGGACTCAAAACACAAAGCTATTAAAGCCTGTCATGCTATAGTCATATAAAGCAAGCCTCATATGACCTAAACCACTCAAAACAGAGTTAAAGAATGCTAAAACATGAGTAAAAGCATGCTGGAGTATAGCCAAAATAAGCTAGAATGATGGGCTAAAGTAGCAAGCATACAAAGCTAGTGAGCAAGATTACACTACAAGTATAAAGAGCAAGCAACTAATGGTCAAACAAGCCAAAAATAGTGTTATGGAAGGTCTAAAAAGTCACAAAAATATGCTTGAACAAAGCCACAAAGAAGTAGAAATACATGCTCATTTGATGGGCCATCAACACATGCAAACAAGACAAAATGAGAGGGGACCACCCACTCTTACTTGGGACCTCAAAACCACCTTTCCACCATTGAAATTCCTCTGGAATTCAGTGGTTAAAAGGCCAAACAGAGATAGTTCCAAAAGCTTTAAAGGATGGCCCAAAAGCTTAGCAAATAAGACACACAAGGGGGTGAAACACCCCAACTCCCACAGGGCCTCAAACAACCATTTTTAACACTTAAAAATAGAGCTTTTTGCAGTTAACAACCAAGCCTAAAACCGCATGCAAAGGTGGCTAATATGGTATACAAAAATAGGCTTAAAAGATGGAATATGCTCACCCTTAAAGCACAGCAGCAAGAGGACAACTTCTGAGCCAAAAACCAGCTTTTTGAACTCCAAACAAACCTTCAAGGACCTCAGCTCCAAGGTAGCGGTGTTTGACTAGGTGTTTCTTTGCAAAAATGTGAAGAAAACACACTTCTAAGCACTATAGAGCATAATATATAGAGAGAGAGTGAGAATTCTAAAGAGAGAGAGAGATTTTGTCTCTGAAAAATTTGAACCTCCAAATAGGGAGAGAGGCCTCCCCTTATATAGGCAATGTAAGCAAAAGCTTGCTTGTCAAGCTTAAAGCTTGCTTCTATTCCTTTATACACGTGTATGGAGAAAGGCTCAGTGAGCCACAGCTGGCTCAAAAGATTTGAGAAAATATCTGTTAAAACAAAGGTGATGGCCGGCAGGGCCTAATGATGGCTTGCAGGGCAAAGTCCATGGCCGGCAACCCTCTCTGATGGCCGGCAGGCCATCAAGGACATCACTAAGAAAAGACCAACACATGGTCCAAAAATGAGACGGAGTGGAAATAGGGTTTGGAAGGATCAAACCTGGAGTATTCCGTCACGAAAGTCAGACACTCGACGAGCAATCAAACTTGTTGCTGGATAAACCTACAAGAACATCCAAGTCTTGAGGACGGTAAAAAATGAGGTGTCTACAACCACGAATAAAAAATGCTCATAAGATGAATAATGACTAAGGAGGGTGAATAGTACTGCTGGCAATGAATAGTCTCGTGAGAGAGGAAAAAAAAAATCGAAAATGGTGAATTTCTTGCTATTGTAGTGTTTGGACAATATCATCATTAGGAATCTATTAATTTTTTGAAAACTGTTTAGTATCCTTCTTCAATCACTACTTTGTTTGAAGCAAAGAAAAGTTGCAGGGATAAGTTTTTGTCTGCCTTCAATAACTACTTTTCCAAAAGCAAAAAAAAGCTGTGGGGATATTATTGTTCAAAAGTTGAATCAATAAAATGACTAACAATGGGGCTTACATTTTGTATATGTAACAAATAGAAATTTGTTTGTATAGAAATTGTGGGCTGGATTCATTAAAAGTTTTACTCTGTAGTAATGGAAAATGATAGGAATGATACTGGGACCAGTGGAGCCAATCCAATATGGTCGACCAACCGGTCATCTGGATGGTTGACCAGGCGGTCAACCAGCAATGGATTTGTTTTGTGTGCATAGTGGTGTTCTCCAGTGATATAACAAAACCCTTCAGTTGGCCGGTGGACAAGGCGGTTGTCCGGACGGTCGGCTAATGTTAATTTTTATTTTGCATCCTCTTCCTTCTCTCTCTCTCTCTTAGTTAAATGTGTGTGTAAGTGAGTGTATAAGATAAGAAAATGTGAAAGGTGGTGGTATTTTTATAGGAAAAATGACACGAATTGTCTAAAATGTCGTTGGTTCAATTTGAATATGTATAGCTCTACCAAGTCAAAAAAAAAAAAAAAAACAAAAAAAAAACAAAACAAAACAAAACAAAACAAAAAACAAAACTTTTCCATTAATAAAAATATGTTTGCAAATGTAACATCCTAGAATTGGCTAGCCATGTGCTTCTGAATTGAGAGAATCTCTTTTAGTGTATAAATTGATATATACATGTGTAATGCCCCAAAAATATTACAATAATAACATCCCATGACAGTTATTAAATAATAACAAATGTCTGAATATAACGTTCTCTCATTCATAAGGTTTCACCTTTTTACAAATGTGTGACACATGCAGTAATAACTTCAAAAGTCCTAACCCTGATCTATATTATGTGTCATAAGCAAAAGATATGCAATAAGAGTTAAACAGATATAGTAATGCCCTATTGGCTATAACTTTTCAAGACGATACTTGGTTACAACAAAAGTGAGTTTAAACTCAGTACAAATAAAGCCCTAGGCTTGTGCAATATAAATACAACAATAACAAAAATAGAAGCTCTTGGCTCCAAGTTCTCCCAAGCTATTGCCTTAGCGGAGGCATATCATCAGCACTTGAAAATGGTTTTCTACATAGGGTGAGCCAAGGCCCAGTAAAGATACTCTAACACAGTGTATGAATCTTAACAGAAAGCCATGTAATGCCAAGTTATATCACAATTCATGAAATCACTTTCTTTGTAATAGAAAACAAGATAGTGGATATAACACTGGGAATCTCTAAGATGTGTCTGCAAGTAGGCTACAAGCACTACCAATTGCCATTTTTACTAGTACTAACCGGAAGGCTCGGCACCTATCCGCACGGTTTTTTGGACTTTCACCAAGAACACACAAGCCAACATAATACCACAACTACACTCCTACCCAGATTCACCAAGCTATTCACTCATTTTCCTCAAAACCATAACCATTTTTAATGTGTTAAATATGTTATAACGCTCAATGTAATGGATGAGAAATTAGTTTCAATTCACTTAATTCTCATGCAATTTTTACAACAATCATAGCTATCCTCCATCGATAGCCCAAAACAGATATCTCAAAATAGATAGTTAATTTTCAACACATATATATTTTCTAACATTTCTAATTAGGAGTGATAATTCATATCTAACTCCATTGCCATCATCATCATTGTTTCAATACCACAAAACCAACATCAATTTCATTTTCTCTTTACAAAAATCAAATTCTCACAATTTAGGGCAAAACCTTCTTTCTTTAAAAATCAATTCCCATGGATAAAATCCATCATTTATCATAACCCAACCATTTTTACAAAGCCACAATCCTATACAAGAACCTATTTTGAAAACCCCACTTTTGAATTTTTAAACCAAAACCCTATATTTTGGTTTAAAAATTCCTCAAATCACAACATAGCTTAAAAAATCAAATAACTAAGTTAAAAACCATACAAAGTATGGAGAAATCTCTACCTCAAAGAAGAAAACTGAAAGGAAAGATTGGTAGAACTCAACAGAGCCAAAAACACGAACTTCTCCGATTAGAACGAAGCTCTCAACGTGCTCTCTCTTTTTATTAAAGGGAATAGGGTGTAGAGATTGATGGATCAGGGTGTAGTTGGAGTTTAGAGATGGTTTCTAAAGAGAGAGAGTGTGTAGATTTGAGATTTAGAGAGAGAGAGAGAGAGAGAGAGAGAGAGAAGTGAAAAAGTGATCCAACAATTGACTTTTACAACCTAATATACACTTAGACCGTTCAAGCACAAGAAGGGTCGCTCGAGTGACCAGACACAACAAGAGGGACCGCTCGAGCGAAAAACATCACCCTTCTAGTACTTTTGCAAGCCTGTAAAAGTACAGAGAGTTCCAAAAGGCTACTTGAGCAAAAGAAAGACCGCTCAAGCCCAAGAAACACCGCTCAAGCGAAGAATGCCATACTCCCAGTAGTTTTGCAGACCTGCAAAAGTACTGGAAGTCCTCAAAGTTCGCTCAAGCGAACATGCCAAAATCTAGGCAACACAGTTTTGAAAAGACTAACTCCTAACCTATTTCAAACACAAACAAGACACTCCAATAGCCAAACTCAACAAGGAATAAGATTAAACAAGACATGAACAACCATTAAGACAAAAAAAAAACCCAAATCCAAAACAATGAACAGGTTGGATTTAAACTAGAATTGCTATAACCTCCCCCTTTTAAGGAATTTCGTCCCCGAAATTTTAAAATCAACACCATAACCACAGTATTTAAATCAACATAACAAAGATCCAACCATCCTTATAACCACGACCCATCCACGAGTCATTCATTCTCATAATAATGATAAACAAGTTTTCAATACTGAATATTCAATTCATTTTTCCCAAAACATATACAATATTCACATATAATCAACATAACAAGATTTTCATTACACGTTTCAACCATTAATAAAAAGATCCAGATACTTCTCACAGACTTCCGCCTCATGTTCCCAAGCTGCCTCCTCAATCCCGTGGTTTTTTCACAACACTTTTACCAATGGAATTGTCTTGCATTGTAAGACTTGGTCCCGTGTATCTAGGACTCTAACCGGTCTCTCCTTGTATGAAGTATCCTCTTCTACCTCCAACTCAGTCCAATCCAGCACATGTGACAGATCCGGTTCATACTTCCGAAGCATACAGATATGGAGCACGTCATGAACTCCGGAAAGTTGTGACAGCAAGACCAAACGATAAATTACCTCTCCAATATACTCTGGGATCTCAAAACGCTCGATAAATCTAGGAGACAACTTCCCGCTCTTCTCAAACCTCATCAAATCCTATCTAGGTGATATTTTCGAAAAGACGTGATCTCTCACCTCAAATGATAACAATCTCCTCCTGCGGTCGGCATAACTCTTCTAACGACTTTAGACCTAACATAGATACGTTACTTACCTCGGCCCAATACATAGGAGATCTACACGGTCAGCCATACAAGGCCTCAAATAGTGCCATGCCAATACTTGCTTGAAAGCTATTATTGTATGTAAACTCCACTAAAGGCAAGTGTCTCTCCCACGACCCCTTAAAGTCAATAACATAACCCCGAAGCATATTTTCTAGGATCTGAATGGTACGCTTTGACTGCTTGTTAGTCTAAAGATGATAAGCGGTACGAAATGTCAATATAGTGCCCAAGATATTTTGTAGGCTCTGCCATAACTAAGTCGTGAAACGCGGATCTCTATCTGAAACAATAGTCACAGGGACCCCGTGAAAAAGCATTATGTCCCTAGCATAAAGGTTTGTGAGATAATTTATCGAGTCACTCGTACGCATAAGTACAAAGTGTGTTGACTTAGTTAACCGATCAATTATTATCCACACGGCATTATTACCCCGTTGAGTCCTTAGAAGACCCACAACAAAATCCATCATGACATGCTCTCACTTCCACTCGGCTATAGGCAAGGGTTGCAATAAACCCGCTGGACTCTAATGCTTGGCCTTCACTTGTTAACAAGTAAGGCACCTCGATACAAACAAGGCTACGTCTCTCTTCATCCCCCTTTACCAAAACAGAAGACTAAGGTCATGGTACATCATTGTGCCTCTCGGGTGTACTGCAAGGCGCGAATCGTGGAACTCTCGGTGTACCTTCTCCCTACAAGATTCCGACATAAAAAGATGGTCAAGATATCTAACACTCGAGTCAAAATATACGTTCAAGCCCTTCTCTACCTTCCCACTAGATATCTTTCCCCGGATGGACTCTACCTCGTGATTACCCTGTTATGCTTCTATAACTCGGCTCACAAGCATAGGTTGTGCAACCATAGTAAACAAAGCTGCTGACTCAACGGACTTACCAAGATGCAAATCAAACTCGCCAATAACACCTAACATCTCCCATTCCCGAATGGCAATACTAGCTACACTACTAATGGATTTCCTACTCAAGGCATCAGCCACTACATTGATCTTTCCCCGATGATGGTGTAACTCAAAGTTGTAATCCTCCATAAATTCCATCCATTTTCTCTACCTCAGATTCAAATCTTTCAATGAAAACAGATACTTCAGACTCTTGTGATCGAAGAATACCTCAAACCTTTCACCATATAGATAATGTCTCCAAATCTTCAAGGCAAAGATCACAGCTGATAGCTCTAATTCATGAGTAGGGTAGTTTCTCTTGTGTATTTTCAACTGCCGTGAGCCATAAGCTGCTACTTGCCCCTCCTACATCAAGACACAACCCAAACTTTCTCGAGACGCATCACAATACACAGAATAGCCTAAACCCCTCTTCGAAATAAACAACACTGGAGCAGTGGTAAGTCTAATTTTAAGCTCTTGAAATGACTTCTCACAAGTCTTAATCCACACAAACTTAATTCCCTTCCTCGTTAGTCTAGTCAACGGTAAGGCTAATCTAGAGAAATCTTTTACAAAACGTCAGTAATAGGCAGCTAACCCCAAGAAGCTCCGGATCTCAAAGGCATTCTTAGGTTGTTCCCAATCTTGCACTGCCTCAATCTTAAAGGATTCTACAATCATTCCTTCCCCGGATACCACATGGCCTAAGCATTTCACCTCCTTCAACTAGAACTCACACTTCCCAAACTTAACATACAACTTGTGGGCTCTAAGCAACTCAAGTACAACTAGTAAGTGTTCCTCGTCGTCCTCCTCAGATGGTGAGTAGACCAAAATGTCATCAATGAAGACAATTACAGAACGGTCTAGGAACTCATGAAAGATTTGATTCATTAAATCCATAAACAAGGCTGGTGCGTTGGTTAACCCAAAATGCATCACTAAGAACTCATAATGGCCATACCGCATATGGAATGCCATCTTCTGGATATCCTACTCCTTTAATCTCAACTGGTGATAACTCGATCTCAAGTCTATCTTGGAGAAACAACAAGACTCCTTCAATTGGTCAAACAAGTCATCTATACGAGGCAATGGGTACTTGTTCTTAATAGTTACCTTATTCAACTTCCAATAATCAATACAAAGTCGTAATGTGCCGTCTTTCTTCTTGGCAATGAGAGCCAGTACTCTACAAGGTGAAGTACTAGGTCGGATAAAGCCCTTATCTAGTAATTATTGGAGTTGAATCTTCAACTTACTCAACTCGGTGAGTGCAAGTCTATATGATACCATACAGATCGATGCCGTGCCAGACACTAAGTCAATAGAGAACTTAATCTCATGGTGAGGTGGTAAACTAATGAGATCCTCGGGAAAGATGTCTGGGTATTCGTAAACTACCCTTGGCAACTCTACTCAGACCACATCACTCCCAACACCCAAGAATGTAGCAAAAAATAGACTAAGCTCGCCCCGACCACGCAGATCACAAACTGGCAACAAGGCCCTATCAATTCGATCACCCAGGAAATAGAAACAGTCACCGTTTGAGGTGCACGCCGTAACTCTTTGACAGTAACAGTCTATAATGGCTCGATAGGATGACAACCAATCCATGTCCAAAATAATATCAAAACTCGACATATCAATCAACATAAAAGCAAAAAGAAGTTGGCGACTGGCAACCTTTATCTCACAACCCCAACACCCCTTGTCCAACACAATCTCACCACCAACAGGTGACTTCACCCTGAGTGGAGATGCTAATTGAGCCACTTCTAACCCCAATGCTGATGTGAATGCAGACGAAATGAAAGAATGTGATGCACCATTATCAATTAACATATTGGCAATAGAATTACACAAAAAGAAGTTACCTTTCACTACCAAAGGTGCTGGCAACAAATCTGGCGTGGTAACATCATACACACGTCCCGTAGGTCTCTGTTCCACCTGCTCACCCCTCAAAGCATAAGTCTGAAACATTGACTGAGCCAAAGAGGCTCCCTCATTGGCCCTCAAGGCCTGTGCTGACGGTGTAGGTTGATGGCTTTGTGTTTGCCTCAAACAAGAAGCCCCAAATGTGCCACCTGCCTAAGGAAAAAACCTCCTCAGGTGCCTGGCCCTGCCCGATAACTGGTGGTAGGCGCCTCTCTCGACTCTAGCTCTAAAAACAAGCCGAAGATGGTGCAGACTGTTGCCCTCCTCCCTTCTGTAGGAAAACTACAAACTTGTGGCCCAGCTGACCACTAAAGCAAGTGATTCCTCCCTGACCACCTCTCCCAGAACTAGAACTCGGTACCAGAAAAGTGGACCTAGATTGTGCTATCTAGAAATACTTTGGATTGGAACCCCTCTGCCTCTTACTGTTCCAAGTCTCCCTCTGAACCTTCAGATTCCTCTACTTGGAGCCTCTCATCCACTCTTCCTCAGTCTAAATCACGGTCTCTAAGTGAGCCACCGTAGCCTCCACAAGACGACCGTAATCCCTAATCATGGGCGCGACCACCTTGAAAAGGAGTCCGATCTTCAACCTCTTCTCAAACTCCAAGCAATGGCATTCTTCTGTCGTTACAAGCTCCAGTGCAAACCTCTACAGAATAGTAGAGGCAGCATCAAACTCAACACTGGTGTGTTGAGCTACTTGAGCTTCAAAAATTGCTCTCTTAACTTTTCTCTAACAGTAGGAGGCAAAAACTTATTCTGGAAGGCATTGACAAAAGCCTTCCAAGTCACCCAAATATCCTTACGCACAAACTTTCACCACTGACCCATATCTCTCTTCAGCTGGAAGGATACCAAGGTCACTCTCAGCCTATCATCCTCGATGCCAAACATCTTGAACATCTTCACCATCTGCTCCAACCACTCATCTCCCTTCAGTGGTTCCTTCAGATCCCCTAAAAACTCATCTGGGTTCGACCGGAAGAACTCCCTCTTAAAAAATGATGGCCCTGTCTCAGCAACATAGGCCTGGACTTGATTCTCAGCTCTGAGAATGTCCATAGATTCTTGCAAAGCTCTGGCCATCCCACAGGACAAAACTCCCATGGCCTACTGACCAACCGGTTCGGCCACATTGGCATGACCAACCCCTTCCTTCTGTGCCGGAATATTATTCAGTAACTGCATCTCCTGCTGTCTAGGCCTGCCACGCCTACCATTACCATGTACATGTCCCGACATCCTAATGAAGGTAATACAAGAGATTAGCACATTTACAAATATGCCGAAGCTAAGTCACTCGTGTCCTAATGTAGTAGACAACAATTAATTCACTCCATATAAGCACATAGTCACATAAACACTGTAGACGCGCACTAGGGCTTCATGCTACTACAGTTCGGACTCAAATGTCATGGTTCTGAATCTAATCCCGCAAAGTGCAATGCGAGACCGATAAATCACCAAAGAGTCCAAATCCAGCAAATCGTTTTGGAAAACTGATTTTTAAGAAAGAAGTGCCAAACATGGACTGCTTTGCCAGATACAGAGTCGCTACCTAAATATTTATTTTGGGGGAATTTAGGAAACCTTGACTCGTGCCTAAGGCCACGTGTCCGTCATCACCAAATTTGCCTCAGCTTGGGAACTTGGGTACGTTGGGGAAGGTCATCTATGAGCACCCCCGCTCGCCCGATCAAAGATCAGCCTGTACTAAACATGATGCCTTGTTTTTGAAAACACATGCGTTCTTATTCCGGTTAAATAGCTAGAATTACTATGTGATGCGCACAACACACAAGTATAGACTAGGTCGCCTAATTTGGAACAAAGCATCACATATCCGTTTGTTTGGAAATGGTTTAAAGTTTGCTACTCGCAAGTAGGCTAAATCGAGGATTCAATGAATTGTTCCAATTCAAGTAATCCAACCTTCACCCAGAGGCATTCAGGCAGTTATATCACATAAACAATTAGCCTCATGGCAAGCATGCTGTCATGGAAACACTTACACGCATGCAAGATGCTAATGCATAAACACTCACAGTGTACTCCAAGCCAAAACAAAAACTAGTTAGTAATCAAATGCATGATCCTAGCTCATGTTAAGATGGCTAATGCAACACATGCGGAATGCAACTAGAAATAGGCTCGGCTATTCTAAAATGGCATGTGAGATGCGACAACTCGATGCATGTATTCAAGTAAGAATTGAAATACAATGCAGCTAGTATGATGCGCCAGCCTGGTGCATGCAATACAGATGAATGGATGCAAACATGCAAGCATAAGGATACTAAATGAAATGTGCCCTAGAACTAACCATCGTAAGCAGTTAAGTAAAAGGGAGAAAGATGTGGGGTTGGAAGACATGCATCACACACACGCACGCTTATTACACAATTGCGCATTCTCGACGGAGGGAACGAAAGACTAATACAAATTAACTAATTAACTAACTAACAAGCTAATTAATTATTACACAACTCTTAACTAATTAAACAAATTAATTAAGCTATGAAGACAGTAAAGTAGCCTTGGGAAGAGGGACGAATGCATGCTCGGTCGGCTTCGCTCGAAAATCCGTTGCCATGCTTCATGTTGCCTTTATTTGCACTGCTCTGTACCTCTGAAAATTGTGCCAACTTCTGTGACACTTCTGAACCACCTTGTGGGCATACTGAGAGGCCATCGGCCAAGGGAAACTGGTCATTGACCAAAGCTAAGGCTCTCGGCCAAATGTTTGTAGCCGACCAGCACTGGATATGGTCGATCGGCCATCTCTTCCTGCTAAATGCTTCTTTTGCTGTAACAAAGGACAGACAAAGCATGGCAACACATTTGCAAGACAATGTCTGTACAAGTACACCCCTTATCATGTTTGAGACTCAAAGGAGTGTAGTTCTCGACCCAATGGCCACCAATCACACATTTCAATGCATGATGGCCAAAGGAGCCAAGTGTGTAATTCAATATGGAATGAAATGCACAAAAACACACAAGGGGCCCCAACCTCTATCATGCTTCATCAAGGGGCAAGGCAATGCACACACAATGCTATGCAACCCTAGCAAGCATGTGACAACATGCAAACTAGTAAATATGTAACAACATGAAATCTAAGCATACAAACATGCATGCAATGACATGTAATCTAACAAGTATGCAAGGTGGTTGAGCATGCAACAACATGTCAATTAGTAAGCATGTAATAACATGTAATGGACCAAGTACGTGACAAACATATAAGCATGATGTGAAGTAATAACTTTGAACAACATGGTAATATGCAACATGAACACGCAAACATGCAATGCATGTAAAGGTGGACAAGTATGCAACAACATACAAAATGAAACAAGCATGCAACAACATAGTAAAATGGACTTAAACTAAAGATGGATAGACCTCAGCCATGCCCAAAATCAAAGGCCAAAATGCCATGGAAATGAAGACAAAGGTACATACAAACATGCATGCCAATTGCCTATCACCTAAGCATAGGAGAGCAATTTTCAAGAACACTTGAGGACAAAGCATGCAAGTATGACAATACTACAAGCTCTGAAATGATGCTAGGCATGATGCCAAATCACACAAACAAGCCAAACAAGGCATACAAGAAAGCCTAAAACTTAAGGCTAACCAAGGAGCTCAAACCATGGCTATGCAAAACATGGAGCAAATGGTAAGTATAATCCAAAACAGTCCTAGATCATGTCAAAATGAGCCTAAAACATGCAAGGACCAAAGCCAAAATAAGTTAGAATAAAGGGGCAAAAGCACGAGGCATGCAAGGCTACAAAAGAGGTGTTGCACTACACCTATCAAAACCAAACATGGCGTGACTTAAGCAATGAAATCAAAGTTATGGCATGTTAAAATGAGCCCAAAAACCCACTTAGATGGCATCCCAAAGGTCTAAACATGATGGCATACACAATGATCCATTCATGAGGCATAAAACATCAACTCTTTAAAGCATTAAAGGAGTGATAAGTGCAAGCGTATGAGCACATTACATGGACTGAAATAACATAACAAATGATTCCAAATCACTGAAATGACCCAAATAAAGCATGCTAGTGACTTGGACACTCAAAGCTAACAAGCAAAAATGCCTTATGGCTATACAAAGCATGGTATATATGACCAAAACAACACAAATCAGACCTTAAACATGCTAAAACATGAACAAAGTCTTCTGAGAGCTAAGCCAAAAGCATGCTAAAATGATATGTTAAAGCATGAAACACATTAGGCTATTTCATGGAAATGCATTACAAGTGCATGGAGCATGCAATGAGCTATTAAACCAAACCCTAACAGAGGTATGACATGGTAAAACAAGCCCAAAAACATACTGAAATGGACACAACATAGGCTAGAATGACATGCTACTTCATGAAGCATACAAAGCTAGTGTGTGTGATTTACACTACAAGTGTATAAACCATGTATGGAATGACCAAGACAAGCAAAAACAGTGGTGACCCTCATCAAAATAGCCACAAATACATGCTAAAATATGGCTAACATGAACTTAACAAACATGCTCACACATGAGGCATATTAAGGCAAATATTGAAAACAAAAGGAGAGGGACCCTCTCCTCTTTTGGGACCTTAAAACACCAACCCCACCACTGAAATCTCTCTGGATTTTAGTGGTGGGAAGGCCAAAACAAGGTGATCCCAAGGCTTAAAAAGAAAGCACAAGAATAAGGCCAAACAAGGCCTAAGAGGGGGTAAACAATCCCAAACCAAAAAGTGACCTTAAACAAAGGTCTAAAGCTTGTAAAATCAGAACTTTTATAAATTAAGAGCTAAGCTTAAAATAATAAGCAAGTGGGTCTAAAAGCTTAAGCAAGAATGGGGGTTTAAAAGCAAGTTTGCTCACCCTTGAAGAACCTCTTCAAGAACACCACTCCAGCAACTTTCTCTTATCAAAATCACCTCAAGAACCCTAACACCAACTCCCTAGCACCTCAGCAACCAAGGATGGTGTATTGCTAGGTGTTTGTGTGCAATAGTGTGAACAAAACACCCTTTAGAGCACAAGAACACACACAAACATGTAAAGAGAGGGAAATATAGAGATAGATAGATACAACTTCTCTAACCCTATTTTTCAGAACCCTAGAGAAGGGAGGAGGGCCTTCCCTCTTATAGAAATCCAAATTCAAAGCTTCCTAAGCAAGCTAAGCAAAGGTGCAAATCCCTCCATACACATGTATGGAGGGTGTGAATTGTGCATGCCAGCTGTGACAGTTGACATAAAATATCTGCATAAAGCAGATGAACAGGGTTCGGCCAGAAAACATGGCCGATCGACCAACATAAGTGCCGGCCGACCAAATAATGTGCCGATCGGATAACATTTTTGGCCGATGGCAAGAAAACAAGGCCGATGCCTTCAAGCCTTGGCCGATGGGTTGAGGGGATGGCCAACAAGCCAGCCTCTTCCCTCAGAAGCAAAAACACAAGTGTTTGGTTCACAACCAAGCACAAAACAAACAAGTTGAGAGATCTTGAAGCAAGGCGTGCGGCCGAGACCTCCGGGAAATCAAAAGGAACACGAACATGGATGATTATCGAGTGTTCAAACGATGACGTCCAAGTCTTGAGGACGGTCAAAAATGGGGTGTCTACAATTGCCCCTCTTTGACAGAACTCGAAATTCATAAAAATGACGGGAGTGAATGTCAAAGCCCAGAGACGATCTATTTTTGACAAGGTCGAAGACTTAGACAAGCATACAAGATAGCAAGATATGTGCCCGAAGGCAGGGGCCAGATGAAAAGGACATGCACGGCGCCGAACATAACTTATGATTATGCAAAGAAAGCTGTAACGAAGCAAAATATGCAACAGTTTAAGCAAGCAAATGAAAAAAACAAACTACATTACATGCAGAAAGGATGTAAGAGAATTATTCAATTCTTGCTATGTCTCACGCGGAGAATGCACAATACCTGTCCAGTTCGTCTGGTCTCATTAGCTTCAAATGAACCGTACATACAATATCATGCCTGCAAAAGAAAGAAACTTAACAGGTACAATATCATTAGAAACATGCATTGCAATGCAAGTGAGAAGTGCGTGACAATGCAAGTGGAGGGGTGCAAGACAATGCAACCTAAGGGTACGAGACAACGCGGGTGGAAGGGTGCAAGACAATGCAACCTAAGGGTGCGCGACAACGCGGGAGAGATGCAAGACAATGCAACCTAAGTGTGACGCAAAACAATGCAGTATGGATGCAAGACAATGTAACCTAAGTGTGACGCATAACAATGCGATACGGATGCAAGACAATGCAACCTAAGTGTGACGCATAACAATGCGGTACGAATGCAAGACAATGCAACCTAAGTATGATGCATAACAATGCGGTACGGATGCAAGACAATGCAACCTAAGTGTGACGCATAACAATGTGGTAAAAACGAGCATAACAATGCAAGTGAAGTATACATAACAATGCAATGCACTAACAAGCGCAGGTAAGGTGCGCAAAATAGCGCGAGCAATGCACTAACAGGTGCAGGTAAAGTGCGCAAAATAGCGTGAGCAATGCACTAATAGGTGCAGGTGAGGTGCGCAAAATAGCGCGAACAATGCACTAACAGGTGCAGGTAAAGTGCGCAAAATAGCGGAATGATGCAAAATGCAATGCAATGCAATGCACTAACAGGTGTAGGTAAAGTGCGCAAAATAGCGCGAATGATGCAAAATGCAATGCAATGCACTAACAGGTGCATATGATGTGCGTAAAATAGCGCGAATATGATGCAAAATGCAATGCAATGCACTAACAGGTGCATATGATGTGCGCAAAATAACGCGAATGAAATGCAATGCACTAATAGGTGCATAAAACAGTGCGATGAAATGATAGAGTAGATGCTAAGGGTGACAAACTCCAACCATGCTTGAATCATGAGAGGAGGAATAACAAATCTTAAACACGCCGAAAACGTGTAAGGAATGGGGACACTTAAACCACGCTGAAATCGTGAGAGGAGGTCCAGAACAACCCGCCCAGGCTCGCTCATCACGCATCTTGAGATAAATTTCAAACACGCTGAAATTGAGTAAGGAATGGGACACTTAAACCACGCTGAAATCGTGAGAGGAGGTCCAAAAATAACCCATCCAGGCATGTACCAAACATAACCTGAGATAAAACCCGCCCAGGCCCGCGTATCACTCTTCCTGAGATAAATTCCAAACACGCTGAAATTGCGTAAGGAACAGGACACTCAAACCACACTGAAATCATGAGAGGAGGTCCGAAACAACCCGCCCAGGCGTGTTCAAAACACAACTTGAGATAAAACCCGCCTAGGCCCGCGCAGCACGCATCCTAAGATAAATTCCAAACACGCTGAAATCGCGTAAGGAACAGGACACTCAAACCATGTTGAAATCGTGAGAGGAGGTCCGAAACAACCCGCCCAGGCGTGTTCAAAACACAACCTGAGATAAAACCCGCCCAGGCCCGCGCATCACGCGTCCTGAGATAAATTCCAAACACGTTGAAATTGCGTAAGGAACAAGACACTCAAACCACGCTGAAATCGTGAGAGGAGGTCCGAAACAACCCGCCCAGGTGTGTTCAAAACACAACTTGAGATAAAACCCGCCCAGGCCTGCGCATCACGCATCCTGAGATAAATTCCAAACATGCTGAAATAGCGTAAGGAACAGGACACTCAAACCACACTGAAATCGTGAGAGGAGGTCCGAAACTACCCGTCCAGGCATGTTCAAAACACAACCTGAGATAAAACCCGCCCAAGCCCGCGCATCACGTATCCTGAGATAAATTCCAAACACATTGAAATAGCATAAGGAACAGGACACTCAAATCACGCTGAAATCATGAGAGGAGGTCCAAAACAACCCGCCCAGGCGTGTTCAAAACACAACCTGAGGTAAAACCCGCCCAGGCCCGCGCATCATGCGTCCTGAGATAAATTCCAAACACGTTGAAATCGCGTAAGGAACAGGACATCTCTTAGCGTATCACATGCAAGAGAGAGAAATGAGTGGTACAAACACTGGAACGTATTCCAAGTGCTCTTAACCAAAGAAGAAGAAACACAAGGACATATCTGAGTGTTTCAAAATGGTATGAGCATTGGAACGTATTCCAAATGCTCTAAACCAGAAAAGGAGAAACATAGGGACATATCCTCGTGTTTCGGAAAGAAGGAGAAACATAGGGACATATCCTCATGTTTCAGAATGGTATGAGCATTGGAACGCATTCCAAATGCTCTAAACCAGAAAAGGAAAAACATAGGGACATATCCCCGTGTTTCGGAACAAAAAGGAAAACCTCTCAGCGTATCAAACGTGAGAGAGGAAAGAGAAAACCTCTCAGCGTATCAAACGCGAGAGAAGAAAAGACTGTGCAAGAAAGCGCAGTCATCCAAACGCGTATCAAACGTGAGAGGAGAAGGATAGGTCCAAATGCATGCCTAAATGCGAGAGGAGAAAGGTAACAGTCAAAACTGAACCGGAACTTCTCTTAAATGAACAGTATATACAATACCGTGCATAAACGAGAAAGAAACAAGACAGGTATAACGATGCAATACAATGCATCACGTTAAAGGAATGTAATAAATAGACTAAGCGGCGCTTTAGAAAGCACCTCATGAGGTGAGTGGCGATGAACCACTCTACTCCGATGGGGATCCTCCCTATGTTTCCCGAACACCAACCCTCAACTCACAGTTCGAAGATTCTGAATTGCTGGCAAGGAGCAATATCTGCTGGGGAAACCACGGATGCCGCTTTTCCTCCTGATCATACTCACAACTTTCCCTATTCTTCAACGGGGTGACAGACTAGGTTGGATCGGTATCCAGAATTGAGGTGCATACATGCTTGATACCTCAACCTATGGGGCTTCCATACAGATTTCAAGCTGGGGATACACCCCTGGGTATTCAAACCAGACTTTAGTCTTGGAAATTTCAAACCTTTGTGTTCTAGGCAACAATCATTCGAACTCTAGTTTTCACCATCACGATTGATCTCCTAGGAACTCATCGTAAACACAGCCAAGATACCCTCTGGAAGGGACCGGTACTTCGTGAGAGCACTTCTGATCGCCATTCTGGCATAAAAATAGTTGGCACAGTATTCTATTCACTCTGAACACATAGCTCATACAGCACACAGCTTATTCTAAACACACAGCCCATAACACAGTACTTTGTTTATTTTGCACACAGCTCATACAACACACTGCTCATTCTGAACACACAGCTCATAACACAGTGCTTGGTTTATTCGGCACACAGCTCATACAACGCACTGTTCACTCTGAACACACGGCTCATGACACAGTGCTTGGTTTATTCAGCACACAGCTCATACAACGCACTGCTCACTCTGAACACACGGCTCATAACACAGTACTTGATTTACTCTGCACACGGATCATTTTGAACAAACAGTTCAATCTGAACATACGGGATGCAAAGATGGAACTTGTAGAAGTTGAAACACCCTCAGATGCTCCAAATTTTCCCTCTTTTCTTTTGCTTCGTAGTCTGGAACCCATATAGCTTCAGATAGGTCCTGGTTTTATTGTTCTTACATGACCTGGGTTGAACTCTGCAGTTTTATGAAAGAACAAATCCTGTTTTGCACAAATGTAGAGAATGGCACAGCACTCTGAGCACAAAACGAATCTTTTTTGAAATTAAGAAGTGAGTTCTTAACCGGGTATTGAGCCTACAACTGACCATAGTCAAAACGACTCAACAAAGAAAAATGAAAGGTAAACAACCTAAAAAAAAAACACCGAGTAACACTCGAATACAACTCAAAACAAGAATCGAGACAAACAACACAAGAAACGCGACGCTCAGACGTATTACAAAGACGAGAGACCTCTCAGTTCGTGAGGAGCCAGTTTCTCTGGGTATTATTTCCCACCCTTTTCTTATTTGTGATTCTCACATCACTCGGCCCTCAGGCTCTGTTTTTTTTTTTTTTTTTTCTGAAAAAGCCATTTTCCTCACTTTTTCTTTCCACGCACATCTCTCTATTCTTTAATCTCTCATTTTTTATCCCTCCCCTGGGTGGTTGATGGATAAACAAGAAGTTGTGGGCTCATGCCCGACATCACCAGCTCGCGACTATTTTTTCCAGTGACGTTTAATCGATGCCCCAGATGAGGGAGTGGAGTATCTTGATCCATTCCGATTCATGCTTCGCCCTTGGCTTGATACCTCGCTGCTCGGAGGGTGAGAGCTTTCAGCCCCTTTGTTTATTAACCTCAGTTGTGCCCTTTGTGGTGAATAGAGTGCCATTCCTGGCAAGTATGTTGGCAACGGGGAAAAGACAGAACACCTGACTCAACTGTGCCCCTAGTCCATCATTTTGACCATTTTTTTTGTTTTGGCTTTCTACTAAAACAATTTTGACCAATATGAGAGTTAAATCAACATACTTGTTCAATTTTTTGATTCAAAATCATGCAAGTTAGGTCATGAGCACTGAAAATTTTCCTTTTTGGGTCCAAGAAAAGGTCCAGTTTTTGGAAAAATAGAATAATTTTTGAGAAAATTAGTCAACCTCAGTAAAAATTCTCAAAAACTATTTTTGCAAATGGCCATTGCTCAACGAGCACGGAACCTACTCTTGAGATGCACAACCTCGGATCCGAAGGAAAATTGCCCCTTGTCTAAATGGCACTTCATGACAACGAAAAGTTGCCCCTTGCCTGAATAGCACCGCAGCACACTGTATGGTGACGGAAAGTTGCCCCCTTGTTTGGATAGCACCACAGCACACTGTAACCAATTCTCGTAGTGAAGATCACAACCGAACTCCTGGATACAGAGAAGGCGAAGATGATCATAACCATTACATGGACACAGTCGATTTGGAAGTGTTTGTGGCTAGACTTCATAATGAAGTTGCCTACGTATCCCAAACATGGGAATCAAGCCTTACGTAGTTCAGGTTAAGGTACACTCGAGTATTAACCTCTCCTTTTACGCTCTAACTTTTGCCAAGGCCGCCCTTCTGGGTTTTCAACCTTGCGAGCTTTGTTTTTCTTTTCTATTCATTTCTTTTCTTCTTTTCTTTGTTCAGAATTTTTCATTTTCTTCATTTTTTCTTTTTTTCTTTTTTTTTTATTTTTTTCATTTGCTCTAATTTTTGCTTGGTCGCCTTTCCGGGTTTTCGGCCTAGCGAGCCTCTCAAGGGTAAAAGTGTAGCTTTGTTCATGTCAAATGGTTTTAGGATATCGAGGCCATCTGAATCCAGGAGAATGGCTGCTGTTTACTGATGATGTTGGAGTCCATCCTATGGGGGTTGAATTTGCCCCTGGTATTGTGGATAGGAACTTGGTTGTCCTTCAGCAATACTTTCTTCTTTCCTCCCTTCTGGGATTTAGCATTCTTGTCGATCTTCATTGATTTGCGGAATGATCCATCTTCGGCTCTTCGAGCGTAATGGACATTTTTGCCCCTAGTTCGATGGGTGCTCCTAATCCAGCTTTACAAGCCTTCTTTTGACCACATCTGATATTCTCGCTCTTAATTCATGGGCTACTTCTGATCCGGCCTGTAGACACCCCATTTTTTACCATCCTCAAGACTTGGACGTCACCGTTTGAACACTTGGTGATCATCCATACTTGTGTTCATTTTGAGTTCTCGGAGGTCTCGGCTACGCACCTTGCCTCAAGATCTCTCAACTTGACTGTTTTGTGCTTGGTTGGACCAAACACTTGTTGGTTTTTGCTTTGGAGGGCAGTGAATGGCTTGTTGGCCATCCCCACACCTCACCGGCCATGGCTTGAGGCCACCGGCCTTGTTTCCTTGCCACTGGCCATTGGTGATGGCCGGTCGGCACTATTAATGGTCGGTCGGCATTGTGTTTGGTCGGCCGACCACTGATTTTGGTCAATCGGCCACTTTTTCTGGCCGAGACCTTTTCTTGAGGGGGTTTGAACTTTTTGAACCCTTGGTTTTAGCTTCTTGAGGAAGCTTGAACTTTTTTAACCCTTGATTTTAGCTTCTTGAGGAAGCTTGAACCTTTTGAACCTTTGTTCTAGCTTTCCCAAGAAGCTTGAACCCTTTGCTCCAAGATTCTAAGAGAAGCTTGAACCTTTCTTAGCTTCTTGAGGAAGCTTGACCCTTTTGCTCTAGCTTTCTCAAGAAGCTTGACCCTTTTTGCTTTAGCTTCTAAGAGAGGCTTGAACCCTTCTAAGCTTTCAAGAGAAGCTTGAACCCCCTTTGTTCCTCTATAAGAGAGGCCCCTCCCTCTCCTTTAGACGGGTTGAAGAAAATTGGTAAGGAAAGAGACATACATATCTTCCTATATCTCTCTACTTTGAGCTCCAAATTGCTTGGTTCTTGGCCCCTTTGCACACCAACTCTTAGCCTAACACCTCCATCATCAACCTATGGATCTTGGAGGCCATTTTCAGAGGTTGAAGGTCTGGTTTTTGGGTCTCAAAGCCACTGGTTTTGCTGAAGCTATAAGGGTAACACACTTTACCCTCTTTTGGTCTTTATCTTGCTTTATCTTTTAGCCATACTTGAAAACATTTTCAAGCTTTGTTTTAAACTAAAAAAAGTCTTATTTTGAGCTCCTTTTGAAGTTTGTTGAAGAATACTTTTGTGTTTGGGGTTGTTTACCCCCTCTTAGTCCTTATTTGGCCTCATTTTTGTGCCTTTTTTGTGAGCTTCGGGACCACCTTGTATTGGCCTTCCCACCACTAAAATTCAGAGGGATTTCAGTGGTGGGGATGGTGTTTTGAGGTCCTAAGAAGAAGAGGGGTGATCCTCTTCTTTGTTGTCTTGTTTACTAGCATATTTGGCCTATCAAAGGAGCATATGTCTATATCATTTGGAGGCCAATTTTAGGCACTTTTTGGTGACTTTTGGGACCTACCTAGCCTCTGTCCATGGCTGGTTTGGGCCCCTTTTTGTTTACTTCTTGCTTGTGTAGAATAACCCCTTTCATGGTTTATCAAAGGAGCACCTCATTCTTGCATGTATTAGACACATTTCAGTGGGTATTTGGTCATATTTTGGCATGCCATGATCCTATTTTTGACTGGTTTGGTGGCCTCTCACATGCTTCATAGGCTTGTAGTGTAAATCATGCTTACTAGCTCACATTGCATGTTGTTTTGGCCCTCTATTCTAGCACCTTTTGGCCACACTCCAAACATGTTTTGTTCATATTTTGGGCTACCTTAGCTCTGTTTTTAGGCCTCTTGGTCGATTGGTGCTTGCCATGTATGCTTGTAGTGTAATAGCCATGCCTAGCTTTGAGTTTTGAAGCCTATTACATGCTCATATTGAGGTGTTTGCATGTTTTAGTATCATTGTGTATGATATTTCAGAGCTTATACTTGTGTCATACTCCCATATTTTCCATGCTTTAAATGTGTTTGAGAGTTGTGCTTGTATGCCCAATTTATGAGTCATTGCATGAGCTTCATTTAAATGCATTTCAAGCCACCATGTCATATCATTTTGCCACTATTTTAGGGCTGCATAAGGTCTGTTTGGGGTTGGTTTCATCATTTGAACATTGCTTTGCATGACTATGGTGTAATGCACTTCACTAGTCTTTGGTGTTTGAGCCCATCTAACATGCATTGTATGAGTTGTTGTATCATTTTGGAGTCATTTTGTATGCTATTTCAGAGCTGGAATGTATGCCATAGTATCTCATGTTTCATCCTTGCCATGCTCTTGGAGAGTTGCATCTTGTGCCTTAGGCTTGGAGCCAGTGCATTATGCATGTTTGCATGAGTTTTTGGAGCTTTATTTTCATCATGTTTGGCCACTGATTTTGGCATACTTGAGAGCTACCCATATTAGTTTAAGTCCATCCTTTGCATGTTGCTCAAATGTTGTTACATTGCTTCATGTTTGCATACGTTGGTTGCATTGTGTCTTGCATGCTCATTGTTTGCATTGTTGGCACATGCTTAGCCATATTGCATGTTGTTGCATGCTTGAGCTATATTGTATGGTTTGGCATGCTTGTTGCATTGCATTTTGCATGCATGCCTTGCCTCTTGATCAAGCATGATAGAGGTTAGGTCCTTTATGTGTTTTGTGTGCATTCTATTTTACATTGAAATTGCATACTTCGGCTCCTTTGGCCATCATGCATCGAAATGAGTGATTGGTGGCCCGAGGACTGAGGGCTACACTCCCTTGAGTCCATAACATGATGGGGAGGGTGGTTGTGCAACATTTTGCTTTGAAAATCCTATGCCATGCACTATCTGTCCTCTGTTGCAGCAAAACCAGTGTTTTGCAAGAAGAAATGGCCGGTCGACTACTTGCAGTGCCGACCGACCACCAAAATCCAGCCGGTGGCTTCATTAATGGTCGATGACCAGTTACAGATGGTCGGTGGCCTTTCCATTTGGTCGATGACCTCTCAGCATGTCTCTAAGGCGGTTCAGAAGTGTCATAGAGATTGGCACTATTTTCAGAGATGCAAAACAGTGCAGACAGAGGCAATAGTGGCATGGCAATGGATTTCCAGGCGAAACCAATCCAAGCTTGCATGCATCCCTCTTCTTGAGGCCATTTTACTGCTCTAAATAGTTTAATTAATTTGTTAATTAGTTAAGGGTTTGTAATATTTAATTAGCTAGAGTAGTTAATTATTCATTTGGTCTGTATTATTCTTTCGGACCCTCCGAACGAGGGCAATTGTGTAATAAGTGTGCATGAGTGTGTGTATGTCTTTCAACCCCACGTCTTTCTCCCTTTTATTTACTAGCTTATGATGGTTAGATTAGGGCACGTTTTATTTAGCATACTTATGATAACATGTTTGCACACATTCATTCGTATTGCATGCATCGGGCTCGGCGCATCATACTAACTGCATTGTATTTTCAATTCCAAATTGAATACATGCTATCTGTTGCATTTCACATGTCATTTTAGAATAGTCGAGCCTATTGTAGTTGCATTTTTGCATGTGTTGTATTAGGCATTTCTGTATAGTTAGGATCATGCATGGATTTCTAACATAGCTTTTGTTTTGGCTTGGAGTACTCGGTAAGTGTTTATGCTTTAGCATCCTTGCATGCGTGTGAGTGACTGCCATGATAGCGTGCTTACCATGAGGCTACGTGCTTATGTGATATAATTGCCTGAATGCCTGTGGGTGAAGGTTGGATTATCTGAATTGGAATAATGCATTGACTGTGAGTTTTAAGCCCACTTGAGAGTGGCAAATCATCATGTTTTCTAAGCCTACCTGAGGGTGGCAAATCCACATTATAGCCTACTTGCGAGTAGTAGACTGTTTTCAAAACAAACATGAGATGTTTTGTTCCAATTCAGGCGATCCAGTCTATACTTGTATGCTGTGCGCATCACATAGTAAATCTAGGCTAATAATCGGAATAAGAACACATAATGTTTTCAAAACTTCATATCATGATTAGTAGAAGTCGATCTTCGGATCAGGCGAGAGGGGGTGCTCATAGCTGACCTTCCCCAATCATACCCAAGTTCCCAAGCCGAGGCAACTTTGGTGATGACAGACACGTGGCCTTAGGCAACGAGTCAAGGTTTCCTAAATTCCCCAAAAATAAAATATTTAGGTGGCGACTTTCTATCTGGCAAAGAGTCCATGTTTGGCACTTCTTTTAAAAAAATATGTTTTCCAAAACGATTTGCCGGATTTGGACTCTTTGGTGATTTATTAGTCTTGCATTGCACATTGCGAGATCAGATTAAGAACCAACACAAATCGAGTCTGAACTGTAGCATGAGGCCTACGAAGGTGTGTCTACACAGCCACACAGGCCTTACATTGTGGTTGGCCTTTGAACATTCTGAATCAAGTTCAAGGTTTGAATGTAAAGGGATTGAGTCTCGAGATTGAGAGCGATCCCAGGCTGCACAATCTCGAGAGCGATTCCACATAGGTCTTCGCAGGACGGCACAAAAACATTTTTTGAAATCTTTTAAGAAAACGACTAATCGCTCGCACTGAAGACAGTGTCGAACCCATCTGGACCAAGCCAGGATCCTTCTCAGTACTTACGTTAACAAACATGATCTCAATCAGTAAGGGCTTAGTATGCCTCTCTTCTTCTCAATTGATCAAATTTTTGCAAATCCCGAGGAATTCCTCCCTCTTTGTTTTCACCGCAGTGTTCAAAAAGTTTTGAAAAACTTAGGTCAAATGCAATGACTTCAAGGCACAGAAAAGCAGGTGAAAAACACTGCCGTTTCATTCAAGCGTTCTAGCACAACTGGCTCAAAGCAGAGATAAGCACAAAAACATGAAAACCACACCTGTTTCATTCAAATCTTCTGGTGTAACTAGCTCCACAGCAGAAACAGACTCAAAAGAAAGCGAAAAGACGAACACAAAACAAAATGGTGATGCCCGAGGTAACACCCCCAGAATCACCCGACTCCTATACAAGGGGGCTGACTCGATACAACAAGACAGACCCCAAACAAAAGACTGACTCAAAACAAAGAGACAGACTCAAAACAACACAACAGAACTGACTCAACGCCCAAGTCAGAAAGTACAAAAACCAGCATTCACAAATGCTTAAAACAGTGTGTGCCATACACCACATCTGAAGTAAATTGAGCGCCGCCCACAGGTGGTTCGTCCCCTGATCACATCACATTATCCTCCAGGTTCATTGATCTAGGGACCATAGACTTTGCTGAGCTTGGTGGGAGAACGACCCCGTTGTCAAACAAATCCTGTACTTCGTGGCGAAAACGGAAGCAATTGTCGGTGTTATGACCAGTTTGTTGATGGTACGCACAGTACTGGGTCGCATCATGACTAGATGGAAGACGACTAGGGAGAGGCCGAGGCTCGAGGGGTTTGAGATGCCCCTTTTCAGCAAGGATTTGAAGAGCCTTAGACAAAGGCATGTAGAGGGCATGGAAGACCCTGCGACCTCGAGGTAGATACTTCGAGGTTTGTGGACTTTTGCTGGATGCATTAGCGAAGGGGTCAGCAGGTGCTAGCTTGGTTTTCTGATCTTTCCAGGGTGTAGAGTTAGGGTTGGAAGGAATGGTTCTGGTACGACGGTCCTTCTCCCGATTTTTCCCTTGGCTTGAACTGCCCTCGTTCTGAGTGACGAAAGTGTCATCCACGATCTTTTCACGACGATGTGAGCACTGTCATTCTGTTCAATCCCCCAGCTTTCAAAGCCTCAACAGCCTGCAGAATTTGTTCATAAGGGTCAGTGTCTGCCTCCACCTTGTTCTTACCACTAGCCTCAGCTGGGTTGAAGGTTTGGGTTGTTACATCGAAGCGGAGCCCGGTTGTTGTTGACCTGTCATTGCCGAAACTTGGGATGGCTTCAGGTTGACTGAGTTCAATTACAATTCGCCCCAATAGCAGAGGCTCTTCCGGCATGAAGTTCCCAGCGTATGAGGTGGTCGGTGGCGGAGCCGACATTTCGTAGGCTAGATCAGCCACAGATCTCTGAAGATCGCCAATCATTCCCATCAGCTCAAAAGTGGTGGGCTCACGGGTTTAAAACAATTGGGGTTCCCAGATTGGATATGCAGCAGGTGACCTGGGCGGGCATTGCATCTCAACATCGATCTCACCCTGTATTGTGATTCCTTGGTTTAATGCTGCTGCTATGACCACAATTTCTTCTGAATTCTGTGTCATCAGGAGTCTACTGAACTGAACAGAGGTGATGTGACTAGTGACTAACGGATCAGATGAACCGGTGAGCCTTGACTGGCCTTCCTCTGCCTTGCCTCAGCGAAGGAAAACACTGGCTACTTTGTACTGAGTCTCTAACCGGACAAAGTCTATCAGCACAAATCCAATGCACCTGGGGGATATCGGAGCCTTCTGAAGCTATGGTTCCAAGACTGTCTTGCAAAAGAAAAGCAAAGATCTCAAATTAATTTCACTGTCTGAGGCATGAACATAGGTGAATAAGCGTATTCACCATGATCATCGTTTCCCCAAATTATCGCCAAAAGCTGAATCGATACCGAGATATAAGCGATTCTCAAAATCGATGCTGCAGGCACGATGCAGACTTGTAAACTAATACATGCGTTCTTGTAGAGACACACTCTAAAAGCACATAGTAAGCAAATGAGAGCCAAAACACCCCTATGTTGAGATAGGGTTTCCCTGTCCTATTTTGTCAGGAGCTAGGGTTTCACTATGCACGCAGCGGTTTCAAACAACCTATAATCGGATAAGCAACCTGTCCTAGTTTGGAATGGTCACTATGGATTCGGAATATGCACTAGGTCGAATGGTCAAAAAGGGTGCCTCGATGAAAACTGAGGTTTGTGTTCCCGTCGTGGCAGAGCCCGCAACCGGTCAGCCTTATGGCACGCTTTTCCAAGCAAGCCTTCGGCAAACAATTCAGGAATAGCATATGGCAAACACGGTGCCCTAGGCGCACCAATGCAAATGCAATGCAAAAAGACACATAAGTGCAATCAAAACAAGATATCATGAGTTCGAGTCAAGCTCTCTAATTCCCCAGCAGAGTCGCCAGAAACTGTAGACGCGCCCTAAGGCTTCATGCTACTATAGTTCGGACTCAAATGTCACGGTTCTGAATCTTGCAATGCGAGACCAATAAATCACCAAAGAGTCCAAATTTGGCAAATCATTTTGGAAAACTGATTTTTAAGAAAGAAGTGCCAAACATGGACTGTTTTGCCAGATACAGAGTCGCCACCTAAATATTTATTTTGGGGGAAATTTAGGAAACCTTGACTAGTGCCTAAAGCCACGTGTCCGTTATCACCAAAGTTGTCTCGGCTCAGGAACTTGGGTACGATTGGGGAAGGTCATCTATGATACCTTGTTTTTTAAAACACATGCGTTCTTATTCCGGTTAATTAGCTAGAATTACTATGTGATACGCACAACACACAAGTATCGACTAGATTGCCTAATTTGGAACAAAGTATCACATATCCGTTTGTTTGGAAATGGTTTGAAGTTTGCTACTCGTAAGTAGGCTAAATCGAGGATTCAATGAATTGTTCAAATTCAAGCAATCCAACCTTCACCCATAGGCATTCAGGCAGTTATATCACATAAGCAATTAGCCTCATGGCAAACATGCTGTCATGGCAACACTTACACGTATGCAAGATGCTAAAGCATAAACACTCACAGTGTACTTCAAGCCAAAACAAAAACTAGTTAGTAATCAAATGCATGATCCTAGCTCATGTTAAGATGGCTAATGCAACACATGTGGAATGCAACTAGAAATAGGCTCGGTTATTCTAAAATAGCATGTGAGATGCGACAACTCGATGCATGTATTCAAGTAAGAATTGAAATATAATGCAGTTAGTATGATGCGCCGAGCTTGGTGCATGCAATACAGATGAATGGATGCAAACATGCAAGCATAAGGATACTAAATAAAATGTGCCCTAGAACTAACCATCATAAGCAGTTAAGTAAAAGGGAGAAAGACGTGGGGTTGGAAGATATACATCACACACACGCACGCTTATTACACAATTGCGCCCTCTCGACGGAGAGAACGAAAAAACAATACAAATTAACTAATTAACTAACTAACAAGCTAATTAAACAAATTAATTAAGCTATGAAGACAGTAAAGCAGCCTCGGGAAGAGGGACGAATTCATGCTCGGTCGGTTTCGCTCAGAAATCCGTTGTCATGCTTCATGTTGCCTCTGTTTGCACTGCTCTGTACTTCTGAAAATTGTGCCAACTTCTGTGACACTTCTGAACCACCTTGTGGGCATACTAAGAGGCCATCGGCCAAAACAAAGAGCCATCGGCCAAGGGAAACTGGTCATCGACCAAAGCTAAGGCTCTCAACCAAATGTTTGTAGCCAACCGACACTGGATATGATCGATCGGCCATCTCTTCCTGTTGAATGCTTCTTTTGCTGCAACAGAGGACAGACAGAGCATGGCAATACATTTACAAGACAATGTCTGCACAACTACACCCCTTATCATGTTTGAGACTCAAAGGAGTGTAGTTCTCGACCCTCGGACCACTAATCACGCATTTCAATACATGATGGCCAAAGGAGCCAAGTGTGTAATTCAATATGGAATGAAATGCATAAAAACACACAAGGGGCCCCAACCTCTATCATGCTTGATCAAGAGGCAAGGCAATGTACACACAATGCTATGCAACCCTAGCAAGCATGTGACAACATGCAAACTAGTAAATATGCAACAACATGAAATCCAAGCATACAAACATGTATGCAATGACATGTAATCTAACAAGTATGCAAGGTGGTTGAGCATGCAACAACATGTCAATTAGTAAGCATGTAGTAACATGTAATGGACCAAGTACGCGACAAACATATAAGCATGATGTGAAGTAATAACTTTGAACAACATGGTAATATGCAACATGAACATGCAAACATGCAAGGCATGTAAAGGTCGACAAGTATGCAACAACATACAAAATGAGACAAGCATGCAACAACATGGTAAAATGGACTTAAACTAAAGATGGATAGACCTCAGCCATGCCCAAAATCAGTGGCCAAAATGCCATGGAAATGAAGACAAAGGTATATACAAACATGCATGCCAATTGCCTATCACCTAAGCATAGGAGAGCAACTTTCAAGAACACTTAGAAGAGGACAAAGCATGCAAGTATGACAATACTACAAGCTCTGAAATGATGCTAGGCATGATGCCAAATCACACAAACAAGCCAAACAAGGCATACAAGAAAGCCTAAAACTTAAGGGTAGCCAAGGAGCTCAAATCATGGCTATGCAAAACATGGAGCAAATGGCAAGTATAATTCAAAATAGTCTTAGATCATGTCAAAATGAGCCTAAAACATGCAAGGACCAAAGCCAAAATAAGTTAGAATAAAGGGGCAAAGCACGAGGCATGCAAGGCTACAAAAGAGGTGTTACACTACACCTATCAAAACCAAACATGGCATGACTTAAGCAATGAAATCAGAGTTATGACATGTTAAAATGAGCCCAAAAACCCACTTAGATGGGATCCTAAAGGCCTAAACATGATGGCATACACAATGATCCATTCATGAGGCATAAAACATCAACTCTTTAAAGTATTAAAGAAGTGATAAGTGCAAGTGTATGAGCACATTACATGGACTAAAATAACATAACAAATGATTCCAAATCACTGAAATGGCCCAAGTAAAGCATGCTAGTGACTTGGACACTCAAAGCTAACAAGCAAGAATGCCTTATGGCTATACAAAGCATGGCATATATGACCAAAACAACACAAATCAGACCTTAAACATAGTAAAACATGAACAAAGTCTTCTCAGAGCTAAGCCAAAAGCATGCTAAAATGATCTGTTAAAGCATGAGACACATTAGGCTATTTCATGAAAATGCACTACAAGTGCATGGAGCATGCACGGAGCTATTAAACCAAACCCTAACAGAGGTATGACATGGTAAAACAAGCCCAAGAACATGCTGAAATGGACACAACATAGGCTAGAATGACATGCTACTTCATGAAGCATACAAAGCTAGTATGTGTGATTTACACTACAAGTGTATAAACCATGTATGGAATGACCAAGACAAGCAAAAACAATGGTGAGCCTCAGCAAAATAGTCACAAATACATGCTAAAATATGGCCAACATGAACTTAACAAACATGCTCACACATGAGGCATATTAAGGCAAATATTGAAAACACAAGGAGAGGGGATGACCCTCTCCCTTTTTGGGACCTTAAAACACCATCCCCACCATTGAAATCCTTCTGGATTTCAGTGGTGGAAAGGCCAAAACAAGGTGATCCCAAGGCTTAAAAAGAAGGCACAAGAATAAGGCCAAACAAGGCCTAAGAGGGGGTAAACAACCCCAAACCAAAAAGTGACCTTAAACAAAGGTCTAAAGCTTGTAAAATTAGAACTTTTATCAATTAAGATCTAAGCTTAAAACAATAAGAAAATAGGTCTAAAAGCTTAAGCAAGAATGGGGGTTTAAAAGCAAGTTTGCTCACCCTTGAAGAACCTCTTCAAGAACACCACTCTAGCAACTTTCTCTTATCAAAATCACCTCAAGAACCCTAACACCAACTCCCTAGCACCTCAGCAACCAAAGATGGTGTATTGCTAGGTGTTTGTGTGCAATAGTGTGAACAAAACACCCTTTAGAGCACAAGAACACACACAAAGATGTAAATAGAGGAAAATATAGAGATAGATAGATACAACTTCTCTAATCCTATTTTTCAGAACCCTAGAGAAGGGAGGAGGGCCTCCCCTCTTATAGAAATCCAAATTCAAAGCTTCCTAAGCAAGGTAAGAAAAGGTGCAAATCCCTCCATACACGTATATGGACGGTGTGAATTGTGCATGCCAGCTGTGACTGCTGGAATAAAATATCTGCATAAAGCAGATGAACAAGGTTCGGCCAGAAAACATGGCCAATCGACCAACATAAGTGCCGGCCGACCAATTAATGTGCCGATCGACTAACACTTTTGGCCAATGGCAAGAAAATAAGGCCGATGGCTTCAAGCCTTGGCCAATGGGTTGAGGGGATGGCCAACAAGCCACCCTCTTCCCTCAGAAACAAAAACACAAGTGTTTGGTTCACAACCAAGCACAAAACAAACAAGTTGAGAGATCTTGAGGCAAGGCGCGTGGCCGAGACCTCCGAGAACTCAAAACGAACACGAACATGGATGATCATCGAGTGTTCAAACGATGATGTCCATGTCTTGAAGACGGTAAAAAATGAGGTGTCTACAAAAACACACAAATTTTCTTTCTAGATAATGATTGTCCCGCGACGTTGCTAGAGTTATAGTTAGAAATAGCAGTGATCAAGTGTTTTTCTAACAGGACTTTTAGAAACTCGTAGACCTAATCAACATCTTAGAAATTAAATTTCATACCCTCTTTGTTACATAAGCATGTTATCACATAGCAAACTAGGTTTATTCCGAATATCATCTAGCAAGGGAACCCATTGTGGTAATAACCACTTCTCACAATCCCAAAGTATTCAAACCCGGTAGCTCTAATACCAAGTTATAACCCCCTAAAAATATTACAATAATAACATCTCATGACAGATATTAAATAATAACAGATGTTTGAATATAACGTTCTCTCATTCATAAGGTTTCATCTTTTTACAAATGTGTGACACATGCAATAATACATTCATAAGTCCTAACCCTAAATATATAACATGTATCATAAGCAAAAGATATGCAATAAGAGTTAAACAGATATAGTAATGCCTATTGGCCACAACTTTCCAAGACTGTACTTGGTTATAACAAAAGTGAGTTTAAACTCAATACAAATAAAGTCCTAGGCTTGTACAACATAAATACAACAATAACAAAAATAGAAACTCTTGGCTACAAGTCCTCCCAAGCTATTGTCTTGGCAAAGGTATATCATCAGTACCTGAAAATGGCTTTCTATATAGGGTGAGCCAAGGCCTAGTAAAGATACTCTAACACAGTGTATGAATCTTAACAGAGTTATCAGATGAATGCATATGCAATATTTATGCCAAAACGTTTTATATCTCTTTCCAAAAACCATGTAATGCCAGGTTATATCATAATTCATGAAATCACTTTCTTTACAATAGAAAACAGGGCAGTGGATACAACATTAAGAATCTCTAGGATGTGTCTGCAAGTAGGCTACAAGCACTACTAATTGTCATTTTTACCAGTACTAAGCGGAAGGCTTAGCACTTATCCATGCGGGTTTCTAGACTTTCACCAAGGATACACAGGCCAACATAATACCACAACTACACTCTTATCCAGATTTGCCAAGATATTAATCCATTTTTCTCAAAACGATAACCATTTTCAACGTGTTAAATATGTTACAACGCTCAATGCAATGGATGCGAAATTAGTTTCAATTCACCTAATTCTCATGCAATTTTTATAACAATCATTGCTATCCTACACCGATAGCCCAAAATAGATATCTCCAAACAGATAGTTTATTTTTAACACATATATACTTTCCAACATTTCTAATTAAGAGTGATAATTCGTATCCAACTCCACCATCATCATCATCATTGTTTCAATACCACAAAACTAACATCAATTTCATTTTCTCTTTACAAAAATCAAATTCTCACAACTTAGAGCAAAACCCTCTTTCTTTAAAAATCAATTCCCATGGATAAAATCCACTATTTATCACAACCCAACCATTTTTAAAAAGCCACAATCCTACAAGAACCAATTTTGAAAACCCCTCTTTTGAATTTTTAAATAAAAATCCTAGATTTTTGTTTAGAAATCCCCCAAATCACAACGTAGCTTAGAAAATCAAATAATTAAGTTGAAAACCATACAAAGTGTGGAGAAATCCCTACCTTAAAGAAGAAGACTCAAATGAAAGATGGGTAGAACTCAACGAAGCCAAAAACATGAACCTCTTCGATTAGAACAAAGTAC
This sequence comes from Camellia lanceoleosa, assembly GCA_025200525.1. NCBI lineage: Eukaryota > Viridiplantae > Streptophyta > Magnoliopsida > Ericales > Theaceae > Camellia > Camellia lanceoleosa. The sequence continues at coordinate 97,986,257 of CM045769.1, read as the reverse complement.
CACTCGAGCAAAGAACACCCTTCCTGTACTTTTGTAGGCCAGCAAAAGTACTGATACTTCCAAAAGACCATTTGAGCATAAGAAAGACCCCTCAAGCACAAGAAACATCGCTCGAGCAAAGAACGCCATACTCCCAGTAGTTTTGCAGACCTGCAAAAGTACTGGAAGTCCTCAAAGTTCGCTCAAGCGTAAAAAAGTTCACTCGAGCAAATAGGCCAAAATCTGAATGGCACAGTTTTGAAAAGACTAACTCCTAACCTGTTTCAACCACAAACAAAACACTCTAATAGCCAAACTCAACAAGGAATAAGATAAAAGAAGACATGAACAACCATTAATACAAGAAAGCCTGTATCCAAGACAATGAACGAGTTGGTTTAAACCAGAATCGCTATAACATGTATATAGATGTTTTGTGTACAAAATATATGTGCAACTATATGTACATATATAGGGGTCAATTTGTGACTCAAGTAAAATATGAGAGCTAAAGCCTTAATTTATAAATTGAAACATTTGTTTCAATTTAGTGTTTAATTGAATTAGAATTTGGAAATTCAACATGGTTAAAGTTTCTTCATTTCAAATTAAATTGCGAATTGTAATAAGAATTGGAAACCTAAGGTTTTGAACGATTAATCTATAATTAGAGAGTTAATTCTTCTTGGGTCTTTGAGAATAATCCCTAAGTTCCCAAGTTCGATTAGGGTTTGCGATTTTTTTTATTGGCGTGCATTTTTCGACGCTAGAAGTAAAATTGAAGTCAAGGGTCTTTATAATTCAAAAGTAAGGGTCTAGAAATAAATTACAAAAAGTCAGGGGCCTCACATATGTTGCGCCCACGTAGGCTGAATCGTGTACATGAGTTCTTAGTTGTTTGGGCTTGCAGTAGTCTGAACCACGCCCGTGAGTTCTTAGTTGTTTGGCCCGCGATAGTCTAAATCGTGCCCTCGAGCTCTTAGTCGTTCACGCTCGCAGTCTATCTAACCATGCCCACGATCATGTCCAGAGCTAGTCAAGTCTATGATTCTAACGGTTGTGGCCTGGCCCCCAGTTATGATTACTTGGATTATGGCTTGCCTTTAGGTTGTTTTCGTTTTGAATTATATTTTGTGCTTTGGTCAGTTATAGGTTCAACATCCAATTCTAAACTCGTTCATTCAAACAAAATGTTTTCTATACTCGGATGTTGTGCCATTCATGCCATTCGAATTTGCGAAGAAAAACTTTTTTATTAAATCTCAGGGATTAAACCCCAATCAAGATTTCACCAAAAAAAAGCATGGGCAGAAAAAGAAAGAAGAAAATACAGAAAAAAAATTCAAAAATACAAAAACAAAAAATGGTGGAATTTTCTCAAGTTCCAACAGCAGCCTAGCGGCAAAGATTAAAGATCGACTTTACTTGCAGACAGCTTTGCCATACGACTCTACCACCGATTTCTTTATCTCAAGTTTCATTCTGGGAAGGCCTTGAAGACCATGCCTCAGCATTCGTAGGGCTTTCGAAGGAAATCATCCCCTATTGGCCATCGAATGAGTAACACCTAGGCACCAGAAATCTTTTCATGTTTGTTGCCTGGCACTTCAACTCCTTATTCTACCTCTTTAATTGGCTTATCTCCCGCCGAGCATCTTGATACATACGCTGGAAGAGGGAAAGCTGCGATGACAATCGCTACACCTCATTTGTTCTACTCTGCAATTGGTGCAAAAAATTAGATACTGCAGACACAGTCTCCATACATGATTTTAGTGCGTAGCAGTTGGCTTCGATGTCAGACTGTGCTACTATCATTTGTTCGACCGACATTGTGAGAAAATTGAAAACAATGGTAGGAGTGCCTTGAGAAGGCACAAAAGAGCCAGAGTCAGTTATCTCTATTATAGTTCGGTTGAGGTTAGGGAAAAGGGTAAGAGGACGAAAGGACACCATATCAGAGAAAAATTTGAACTGAACTGAATTTGGAAGAATTTGGCAAGCTGGCGTAGATTTTCTCTCTATCAATTCCCTTTTAGGCTCTCTTTAAGAAGAGAATGAAGAGGACGATGAGGACAAAGAAGACAAAGGAGAGGGCAGTAGGAGGAAATCGAGGGCAGACGCATTGTCAGGCACCGTAGTTGTTGAAATTATGAAAGCCAGACATAACACTTGATAGAGGAAGAAAAAGAAGAAGCAGATAAGTACTTGATGCCTCAGTAGTGGAACATTGAGGAAAAGACAAAAGAGAAAAGGAAAAAAAAATAAATATGGAAAAAAATAGTAGGAAATAATTCTACCAAAGTGTGCAGCAGAAACAAAAAGACGACCCTATAAATCAATTTCGAGGACGCAATTTTAAAAGGAGGGAAGATTGTAATACCTCGAATAATACCTTTTACAGAAATTATATAATAATTTATTTTTGAATACTTTGAGCTAAATTAGTTCCCTTATAATATAAATAGTTAAATTGATATTTGTAAAAGAATATTTAATTTTATAATTGTTTGTGCTAAATGTAATTTAATTAAGGAACATTGTGTCTTACTAAAAGATGGTAATGCAATTAGTTTAATATTTCGGCCATAGAATAATTAGGAATAAACTTTTCCTTCGTGGCATTGGCTTTGCAGCCATTTGTTGAATGATTTTTCCTTTTAGATAACTTTGCTTAATGGGTTGATTAGTGAATTGAGATGTGAGGTGTCAAATGAGAACAATGAGAAGGCCACGCAATGAACTCACCTATAAATAGGTGAGCTTATGCTGAAGGAGAGCACAGAGAAATACAAACAAATCTACAATGAGAGGGAAATGAGCTTTGGTGAACGGTGACCCTCTGAAGGTCACATGCCTGGGGACTCAAATATCTGGCCTTCTGAAGGTCCCATGCCTAGGGACATAAATATCTAGCAGGTCGCATGTTTGGGGGGACTTAAATATCTATTGACCTTTTGTTCTATTCTGTACCGTGGTTATGATTATTTTGATTATATAATTTTTGCATTTTGTTTAAAATGATTTATGTATTTTCTATTACCAAACAAATCTCTGTTTAGTTCAAATATTTATTCATGGTGACTTTTATACCCTTATGCTCTCAGTATAATATTTCTCACTATGCCATGTGTTTATAATTGTTTACCACTTTCAAGTGACGTATCAGAACCAATGCGTGGGGTAGGTAGAAGGTACTTGATAGTCCAACTTTGACAATGTAAATAAATAGAAGCTCCAATGTATATATGCTTAATTAAATAAAATTTTGGGTACCATTTTATGTTACTCCGCTGCACTATTATTTTGTTATGACCTCTATTACTGTCTCGTTGCGACGTTGAATCTCTAGGTACCAGGTTTGGATCGCGACAATTTTAGAGGATCCAGTCAATTTTTATTTTTATTTTTTTTAAGGGGGAGATTGGTTGACATTTATTGTAGTTCTCATTTGTAGCCTTCTCTTTTTTCACCAAAGAGAGGCTATTCGTTAACCAAAAGAATTCATAGACATGATGCAGGTGATGAATGGCCAGTGAATGCACTTACCTTAAATAAAAAATAAATTAAATAGATTTTGTGCATTTATAACAATTTTGTTTTCTAGCAAAAAAAAAATTCTTTCTTTGTCGATGAAGCCAAAATTTTTGCTGCTAAATTCGATTTTTAATGACAACTTCTCCCATCATCTTAAATTGAGTAAGTACATTTATTTTTATTTTTTTAAAAGGGTAAATTATAATTTAACCCCCTGTGGTTTACCCTAAAAACACGAAACCCCCTTGTACTTTCATTTGTAACACTTAAATCCCTAGACTTTATACCATGTTGTAATTTTTGACAGACGTAACAGAAATGCACAAAACGACGTCATTTTGCGACCCGCCTGATAAAAAATAAAATAAAAGAAAAGAAAAAACAAGAGTGAGAGAGAGAGAGAGAGAGAGAGACAAACACTCTTCGATTGAATAAACACTCTTCGATTGATCGGTGTTGCAGAGATCCACAACAATGGTCTCTTCCAACTCACCAACTCCACAACAATTGTCTGGAAGGCTTTCATGTCCCAGTTTTGTGGTTCGATTGAAGGTGTGCATCTCTCTCTAGTTCTAGAGAGAGAAAGATGATGTTAACAGGTATGGTCTCTGGGTTGATGCTTTGGCAGTCTTTTCTGTGGGTCTTGGTAGCTCTCTGGCTAGTTGGTGTTTCAGCTGGGTTGTAGAACAGCCTTGGCAATTCTGTGAGTGCTCTATTGGCCTGGGTTGTGTCGTCGGTGGTCAATTTGTTGTCGGCGGGTCCTCCATGTGATATGGCAGGTTGGCCGGTGGTGCTTCTCTGGTTTTTCGTTGTTTCTCTGGTGCTTCTATGGCCTGTTTTTTTGTGGTTCAAAGAATATGGAAAGGTCCAGTGGTGCTGTCGAGAGGTGATTCAAGCTCATGGCTATGGTATCGCCGTCCGTGGTAGTGGTCCATGGTAACACTATCATAGCTGTGGTTTTTTTCTCGTGAGTATCTCAGTGTTGAGTATTCCCAGGTATGCTCTGTTTTCTGAGTTGTTTTCAATATCTGGGTTGGTGGATTGCTTCTAAGAAGACATGGCTTGGCTTGGCCTTTACGATTTCGCCCACCAAGAAGCTTCAGGGGGCTCTTCCAAGCCAGTATTTGGGTCTTCTCAATGCCAATATACACATATATTTTGGTTAGGTCTAGAGGTGTTTGCAGGTCATGAGGCATCTCACAACTTACCAAGATTGTAATAACCCGACCCTCACATATGCTTCTGGAATGTTTTAGTCCCTTATTTTATACATTTACATCTTTAATGGAAAAATTTAATGAGAAATTAAGTTTGAGTGCATAGATGTTATGAATTTCATCTATATCTGTTGGGCCAGGGAGTATCTGTCACAATTAGACTGGTTAACTTAAGAATTGAGGTCCTTCGAGACTTGATAATGCAAAATTTATTTTATATTTAAAATCAGCATAATTTTTAAGTAATTATAAGTGTGGTTGCAGAAATTTGATTTGGGATGATTAAACAATTGAATTTCGTCTTTAGTCCCCTTTATATATATACATGCTCCCTCTCAAGACAAGTACTTAGCCCTATTTATCATCCCAAATATTGATTAAGAGGAAAAAGCTAGAGAGGATAGGGAAGTCATCAAGAAGAAAGATTGGAACCTTGTGAGGGATTGTAGAATTGCGGAATCAAGGTATGTGTGTTTTGCTTGAATTAAGTTCCCCTCTTCAATAACTTCCTTTGATGATCATGTAAGTTAGAGAAATTAAAAGAAAATGGTGTTTTCTCAATTTGTTGATGTTGAATTGAGCTGCTTATGCATATATGTGGAGAGACTAGCTTTTATTTCTTATTTTCTTATGAAGGTTATGAAGAACTTACCTATATATATATGGTTATGATGTTGTGTGATGTTGAATGCAAAAGAAAATTTGATTATGTTTAAGAATTCAAGAACTAGTGTTTATCTAGTTTAATGTATGTATTTGAAGCCTTTGTTAACATGATTTTTAGGCCAAGTATTATCAATTAAGAATTCTAAGTTGAGCATTGTGAAGATGTACCAAAAGATTGGGTTTTTGTGCAATTTTTAGACTGGAACAGGGGAATCGCCGCACGTGCGGGAGTCACTGCCACACGTGTGGCAAATGCTGAAAATTTTGGGTTTGGTTCTGCCTAAAAGGCACGCGTCGAAGAATACTTGCCGCAAGACGCGGCTAACCGCCGACGCGTGGGCTTCACAACGCGGCGCATCTTGCCGAAAACATGGTTTGTTCCGTTTTGCGTGCTAGACCCTCGGATATTTTTAGAATTTGTATTTTATGCCTATTAATGTATGTTAAATTCAATTGAAGTGGAATGACTCTGGAAATGATTCAACAAAGGAAATGAACTAATTGACAAGTGATGAATGTGTGCAGGTCACACTCCGAGAGGAACTAGCACATCATCACAACACTGTGAGTAGTAGTACGCTTCACATATAGCTAATGATTGTCATTAGCATTCTATTAACGCATGACTATTATGTATCTAACTATGTGAATGAAGCCAAGCATGAAAAGAAATAAAAGAAAGAATGAAATACTTTCACATGACTCTAAGTGTTTGTAAGACTCGGGGCCTATGGTCATTCCGTATAAGTTGTTATGATATGAAACAAAATGCTACACGGAACTAAGTGCTACAATGTGAGTCATCTCTAGAATCCATGTGAGGCACCTCTTGAGTTCATACGAGTTTATCCAAGGGCGTAATGCCAATCTACTTAAGGGCTTCGCGCCACTATGTTTAAGGGCTTTGCGCCACAATGTTCAAGGGCTTTATGCCACTCTATTCAAGGGCTTACAACCATTATGTTTCAAGATATTATATTTCAAGCCATTATGTTTTAAGACTGGGCCTAAGGCCGTTATAAAATTAGTACAGAATCAGACTAACTATGTGTGCACTTTCATACGCATTGATCTATTATGTTTCAAGTTAAGCATTGTTTTATTTAAGTATTACTATTCACTGAGCCTGGCTTACTCTGTGTTATGTCCGTTTCTGTAGGTAACCAACCAGGTAGTCAATCCTAGCCATGACAGCCATTTTCTTTTGTCAACCTTCGTGTGTCCAGGCACTTTATGAGGCCACTTATTTTGTGAAGTTTATTAAGATGATTGGCCTACTTTTTGATTGCCCATCTAAGGTTGAATGTATATAACTTCAATGGTTTTGTATACGCCCGATTTTAGGGCTGGGACTGTATATGTGTATGTGTATAACTACAGCTAAGGGATTTTTTTTTTTTTGGACTTTATCTGCTTATTCTGATGTATGTGATCCTGGCATGGTATTAGTAGCTCAATGGAGTTGTTTGTCTCATTGTTGTTTTTATAGTTAGTGCTTCCAATAAGGCCCCGTATGTTATGTATACCAGGTTAAATGTCCGTTTCTAAATAGGTCATGCCCAAACTTTTAGGGGCAAGTTTAGGGTGTGACAAGTGGTATCAGAGCACGAGTTGCTATCTCACACACGAATCCATTGAGCTTTAGGGTGTCTAGAAAAGATTTAGGCATCATGCATGACACCCTGAAAGTATAGGAGAGATCAATGACAACGTTATATGAACTCTGATAATGCTAACAATTTGAAATTATGTCTATTGTATATAATTGATTGTTGTGTAGGCTATGGTGAGGACAAGGACAGAAGATACGGAAGAAGCTACTTTTGCACGGTTGGATAGGATGGATAGAATGATTATGGAAATGGCGGAAACCCTACGACAACAACAGCAACAACCTCAACAACAACCACCACCGGTACCTCCACCGGCAGTACAAGATTTCCATGCTGAAGACCGGACCATTACCCTTACTAAGGAGTTTAAAAAGATGAAACCGACATCCTTCAAAGGAGGAATAGAGCCAATGAAAGCAGAAGCGTGGGTGTTGGGAATAGAGAAATTATTTGAAGTTTTCCCTTGCACCGAAGCTCAAAAGGTACAACTGGCTGCCTTTACCCTTGAGGACGAGGCATGGAGATGGTGGATGCTTACGAGAACTATACATCAAGGATTGACATGGGACAGGTTCTTGGAATTGTTTTATGATAAATATTTCCCTCAAAGTATGCGAGATAAGAAGGTGACTGAATTTGAAACTCTCAGACAAGGGAACAAGACTGTTGCTGAATATGAAGCCCAATTTGCAAAGCTAGCCCGGTTCGCGCCTCATATGGTAGACATGGATTATAAGAAGGCACAGAAATTTGAAGGGGGATTACGTTATGCTATTATGGACCGAGTCAATATATTGAAGTTGCCTACCTATGCAGATGTGTTGGAGAGGACCGTCATAGCGGAAGGAAATATTGCTGCACAAAAAATCGAATTTTTGAATGGAAAGGGAAAAGACAAAACAGCCAATGGTCGAAGGGGTCAATTACTCCACCAAACAAGAAGCAAAATTCAGGGACTTCAAATGCTTCTACCCCTAGTCAGGATCCAATTCCCGTATGTGTGGAGTGTGGAAAGAAGCATCGTGGAATATGCTATCGGAAGTCCGGAGCCTGCTTTCAGTGTGGAAAAACGGGTCATGTGATAAGGGATTGCCCTCAGAGGAAGCAGTAACAAAATAGCAACAGGACTACTACCAGTTCAGCGGGGTTTGCACCAACTACCAACACCAAGGCACCGGCCAAACCGACTAACAATAAAGATACCACGAGACAAGGCTTGCTTTAGTTTCGGGTGATGTACGGAATGCGGTAACGGTGGTGTCAGGTATATTTATGGTTCACGGCCATTCTGCTTGTGTATTATTTGATTCTGGCTCTACCTATTCTTTTGTGTCAAAACTATTTGCTCCTAATTTAGATAAATCTGAGGAGGCATTATCTTATATGCTATGTGTATCTTCACCTTTGGGGGATTCTATGATCTGTACCTCTCAGATATGTCGCCATGAACTCCACCTTGGAGATATTCGGGTATATGCTAACCTGTTACCTCTCGACATGATGTATTTTGATATTGTTCTGGGAATGGACTGGTTGAGTGAATATGGTGCAACTATAGACTGTCTGACTAAGCCAATTAGTTTTCACCCTTCGGGTCAATCAGAATTTATTTTTCAGGGACAGGAAGTAACTTCTCCACCTTATTTGATCTCGGTAGCAAAGGCTTGTAAATTAATTCAGAAAGGGTGTCAGGGGTATCTATGCAGCGTTTTGGAGGAGCAAGTGGTGAACGGGAATACTGACATGATCCCAGTCGTCTTTGAATTTCTGGATGTCTTTCCAGAGGAGTTACTAGGGCAGTTAATAGACCGTGAAATTGAGTTTACAATTGACGTAGCACCGGGAACTCAACCCATTTCTAAGACTCCCTATAGAATGTCACCAGTTGAAATTAAGGAATTAAAAATTCAGTTGCAAGATTTACTGGACAAAGGATTCATCCGTCCAAGTGTGTCTCCGTGGGGTGCACCAGTTTTGTTTGTGAAAAAGAAGGATGGAACCCTCCGGCTTTGTATTGATTACAGAGAACTTAATAAGGTAACAATCAAGAATAAGTACCCGTTGCCAAGGATCGATGATTTATTTGACCAGCTTCAAGGGGCACAAGTCTTTTCTAAAATCGATCTACGGTCTGGATACCACCAATTAAAGGTCAAAGCTGATGATGTCGAGAAGACAGCATTTTGAACCCGATATGGCCATTATGAATTTCTGGTTATGCCCTTTGGAGTGACTAATGCCCCAGCAGCCTTTATAAATTTGATGAACCGCATCTTTAAGCCCTATTTGGATGAATTTGTGGTGGTCTTTATTGATGATATTCTAATTTATTCAGAAAATACAGAAGCTCACGAGAATCATCTTCGCTTAATCCTTCAAACCCTCCAGGAAAAGAAATTGTACGCAAAGCTGAAGAAATGTGAATTCTGGCTATTGGACGTGGCATTTTTGGGGCATGTTATCACAAAGGAAGGAGTTTTTGTTGATCCACACAAGATTGAGGCGATTGTGAATTGGCCAACTCCAACTAATGTAACTGAGGTGCGTAGTTTCATGGGACTAGCCGGCTATTACAGGAGGTTTGTTCAAGATTTCTCTAAAATCGATGTGCCGCTTACACAACTGACTCGAAAAGGAGTTGCATTTGAATGGTCAGAAGAGCGGGAGCTTGCTTTCAAAGAATTAAAAACCAAGTTAACTACAGCTCCAGTTCTAGCCTTACCGTCTGGTACCAAAGGATTTGTAATTAACAGTGATGTGTCCCACAAAGGATTAGGGCGTGTGCTTATGCAAAGTGGAAGGGTTATCACTTATGCTTCACGTCAGCTTAAACCCCATGAAAAGAATTATCCCACACATGATCTTGAGCTTGCAACAGTAGTTTTTGCTTTGAAGATATGGCATCATTATCTATATGGTACTACCTGTGAAGTTTATACCGACCACAAAAGTCTTAAGTACCTTTTTTACCCAGAAGGAGTTGAATATGCAGCAGCGACGGTGGCTAGAGCTGATTAAAGATTATGATTTGCAGATCCATTACCATCCTGGCAAAGCTAACACGGTTGCGGATGCGCTTAGTCGAAAAAGTATGGGGACTTTAACAAATTTGGTTACAGGGAAAAAGGAATTAGCAAATGAATTGGCTAAAATGGAAGTGGACCTTGTATTACATGGGCAAGAAGCATTGATAGCAGCAATAATGGCCCAACCAACCTTACTTGAGGAAATTAAATTGCATCAGATGGAAGATGAAACTCTAAGGAAGATATGTGATGAGTTAGGAACCAAGTCGAAACCGGGATTTAGTTTGGTAGATACGGTGCTCAAATTTCAAAACCGAGTATGTGTCCCCAATGTGTTGAACCTTAAGCAAAAACTGATAGAAGAAGCACATACCTCAAGATTTTCAATGCATCTAGGGAGCACCAAAATGTACTGAGATTTGAAACAAAATTTTTGGTGGCCAAGTATGAAGAAGGAGATTGCGGAGTTCGTCTCTAAATGCTTGCACTGCCAGCAGGTAAAAGCGGAGCATCAGAGGCCAGCAGACTTGCTATAGCCCCTTCCAATCCCAAAATGGAAGTGGGAACATTTGACCATGGATTTCGTTGTAGGGTTACCACGGACTCCTCGATGTATGAATTCAATATGGGTCATTGTAGACCGATTAACTAAGTCCGCTCACTTCCTACCAGTAAAGACTCAGTATAATGCAGATAAACTGGCAATAATTTATGTGAATGAAATTGTGAGGCTTCATGGTGTTCCGGTCTCAATTGTATCGGATAGGGATCCGAAGTTTGTTTCTAGATTCTGGCAAAGTTTACAAGAAGCCATGGGTACAGAATTAAAGTTCAGCACAGCTTTCCATCCTCAGACTGACGGGCAATCCGAGAGAAACAAATGTTGGAAGATATGCTCCGAATGTGTGTTTTAGATTTTTAAGAAAGTTGGAAAACCCATCTACCGTTGGTAGAGTTCGCATACAACAATAATTACCACTCAAGTATTGAAATGGCACCCTATGAAGCTCTGTATGGAAGACCGTGTCATTCTCCCGTGTGTTGGGCTGAAGTTGGGGAGAAATCCTTATTCGGACCTGAAATTGTTCAGTTAACCTTGGAGAGATTGAAAACTGCTCAAAGTAGACAGAAGAGTTATGCGGATAACCGACGGAGGGATTTGGAATTTGAAGTGAATAGTCATGTCTTTGTGAAGGTCACTCCGATGAAAGGACATCCAAGATTCGGGAAAAAGGGATAAGTTAACACCCCGGTATGTTGGTCCCTTCCAAATTTTGGAAAGAGTGGGTCCGGTGGCATACCGAGTTGCTCTTCCGCCCAATATAAATCAAGTCCATAATGTGTTCCATGTTTCTATGCTCCGAGGATACCTTCCAGACCCGTCACATGTTATAGATTATCACCAAATTGTGCTAAATGACAAGTTAACTTATGAAGAGAAACCAATTCGAATTCTAGACCGACAAGTGAAGCAATTACAGAATCGCGAGATTCCAATGGTAAAAGTTGAATGGCAGGAACATTATAGAACCGAGGCAACGTGGGAAAAGGAGGAGGATATGCGACACCAATATCCGCATCTGTTTCCATCCTGAGGTAAAACAAGTTTGAGGGACCAAACTTATTTAAGGGGGGGAGAGTGTAATAACCCAACCCTCGCATATGCTTCTAGAATGTTTTAGTCCCTTATTTTATACATTTACATCCTTAATGGAAAATTTTCATGAGAAATTAAGTTTGAGTGCATAGATGTTATGAATTTCATCTATATCTGTTGGGCCAGGGAGTAGCTGTCACAATTAGACTGGTTAACTCAAGAATTGAGGTCCTTCGAGACTTGATAACCCGAAATTTATTTTATATTTGAAATCAGCATAATTTTTAAGTAATTATAAGTGTGGTTGCAGAAATTTGATTTGGGATGATTAAACGATTGAATTTCGTCTTTAGTCCCCTTTATATATATACATGCTCCCTCTCAAGACAAGTACTTAACCCTATTTATCATCTCAAATATTAATTAAGAGGAGAAAGCTAGAGAGGAAGGGAAAGTCATCAAGAAGAAAGATTGGAACCTTGTGAGGAATTGTAGAATTGAAGAATCAAGGTATGTGTATGCTTGAATTAAGTTCCCTCTTCAATAACTTCCTTTGATGATCATGTAAGTTAGAGAAATTAAAAGAAAAGGGTGTTTTCTCAATTTGTTGATGTTGAATTGAGCTGCTTATGCATATATGTGGAGAGACTAGCTTTTATTTCTTATTTTCTTATGAAGGTTATGAAGAACTTACCTATATATATATGGTTATGATGTTGTGTGATGTTGAATGCAAAAGAAAATTTGATTATGTTTAAGAATTCAAGAACTAGTGTTTATCTAGTTTAATGTATGTATTTGAAGCCTTTGTTAACATGATTTTTAGGCCATGTATTATCAATTAAGAATGCTAAGTTAAGCCTTGTGAAGATGTACCAAAAGATTGGGTTTTTGTGCAATTTTCGGACTGGAACAGGGGAATCGCCGCACGTGCGGGAGTCGCTGCCACACGTGCGGCAAATGCTGAAAATTTTGGGTTTGATTCTGCCTAAAAGGCACGTCACGGGCACCTTCGCCGACGCGGCAGTCGCCAAGACGCAGTGGCTCACAACCGCACGCCTGCGCCTTGAGAAACATGGTTTGTTCCGTTTTGCGTGCTGGACCCTAAAATATTTTTAGAATTTGTATTTTATGCCTATTAATGTATGTTAAATTCAATTGAAGTGGAATGACTTTGGAAATGATTCAACAAAGGAAATGAACTAATTGACAAGTGATGAACGTGTGCAGGTCACACTCTGGGAGGAACTAGCACGTCATCACAACACTGTGAGTAGTAGTAAGCTTCACATATAGCTAATGATTGTCATTAGCATTCTATTAACGCATGACTATTATGTATCTAACTATGTGAATGAAGCCAAGCATGAAAAGAAATAAAGGAAAGAATGAAATACTTTCACATGACTCTAAGTGTTTGTAAGACTCAAGTTCTATGGCCACTCCGTATAAGTTGTTATGATATGAAACAAAGTGCTACACGGAACTAAGTGCTACGATGTGAGTCACCTCTAGAATTCGTGTGAGGCACCTCTTGAGTACATACGAGTTTATCCAAGGGCGTAATGCCAATCTACTTAAGGGCTTCGTGCCACTATGTTTAAGGGCTTCGTGCCGCTATGTTTAAGGGTTTCGCACCACTCTATTCAAGGGCTTACAGCCATTATGTTTCAAGATATTATGTTTCAAGCCATTATATTTTAAGACTGGGCCTAAGGCCGTTATAAAATTAGTACAGAATCAGACTAACTATGTGTGCACTTTCATACGCATTGATCTATTATGTTTCAAGTTAAGCATTGTTTTATTTAAGTATTACTATTCACTGAGCCTGGCTTACTCTGTGTTATGTCCGTTTCTGTAGGTAACCAACCAGGTGGTTAATCCTAGCCATGACAGCCGTTTTCTTTTGTCAACCTTCGTGTGTCCAGGCACTTTACGAGGCCATTTATTTTGTGAAGTTTATTAAGATGATTGGCCTACTTTTTGATTGCCCATCTAAGGTTGAATGTATATAACTTCAATGGTTTTGTATACGCCCGATTTTAGGGCTGGGACTATATATGTGTATGTGTATAACTACAGCTAAGGGATATTTATTTATTTATTTTTTTTTTTGGACTTTATCTGCTTATTCTGATGTATGTGTGTAGACAGGCCCGCGGGGAGACCTCGCTACAGCTCGGACTCGATTTTTGTCACGGTTCTTAATCTTGAACCAAAGAGTCCAAATCCGGTAAATCGTTTTTGAGAAAACAGATTTTTTAAAGAAATGCCAAACACGGACTGCTTTGCCAGATAAAGAGTCGCTACCTAAATATTTTATTTTTGGGAAATTTAGGAAACCCTGACTCGTTTGCCTAAGGCCACATGTCCGTCATCACCAAAGTTGCCTCGGCTCGGGAACTTGGGTACGATTGGGGAAGGTCACTTCGTGAGCACCCCCGCTCGCCCGATCAAAGATCGGCCTCTACTAACCATGATATCTAGTTTTGAAAACTGTGTGCTCTTATTCCGGTTATTAGCCTAGATTTACTATGTGATGCGCACAGCATACAAGTATAGGCTGGGTCACCTGAATTGGAACAAAACATTTCATGTTTGTTTGTTTGAAAATGGTTTGATGGTGCTACCGTCAGGTAGGCTAAAACGTGGATTTGCCACCCTCGGGTGGGCTTAGAAAACATGTTTTGCCACTATCTAGTGGGCTTAAAACAAACAGTTGATGATTTGTTCCAATCTAAACAACCCAACCTTCACCCACAGGCATTCAAGCAGTTATATCACATAAGCAGTTAGCCTCATGGTAAGCATGCTATTCATGGCAGTCACTCACACGCATGTAAGGATGCTAAAGCATAAAACTCACCGAGTACTCCAAGCCAAAACAGAAACTGATTAGAAATCCATGCATGATTCTAAGTATACAGAAATGCCTAATGCAACACATGCAAAGATGCAACTATAGCAGGCTCGGCTATTCTAAACATGGCGTATGGAATGCTACAGCTAACATGTATTCAACTTAGAATTGAAATACAAATGCAGTTAGTATGATGCGCCGAGCCCGGTGCATGCAAGACAGATGAATGAATGCAAACATGCTATCATACTGTATGCTAATTGAAACATGCCCTAATCTAACCATCATAAGCAGGTAAATAAAAGGGAAGAAAGACGTGGGGTTGGAAGACATACATCACACTCACGCACACTTATTACAATTATGCCCTCGCGCAAAGGGTCTGAATAAATATACAGTCCCGAATAAAAGAATATTACAGTCCAAATAATACAGTCCAAAATGTGTACAAATTTCTAATTAATTTACAAATTAACTAAGAAAATAATAAACTGGCATGCAAGCCAGGGACTGCCTTGATTCTGATGAATGATGTGTGTTTAGGCTGCCTTGCGCGGAAATCCACTAGGATGCCCCAATTAGCCTCTGTTTTGCAATTATTTTTGGAAAGCGCACCAAGCCTCGAAAGACTGTTGATTCTTGATTTTGCTGCAACAGAGAGCAGGAAAGGGGCATAGCAATGTATTTTCACAAATGTATGCATGCCTCGATCCTCGTGCCACCAATCATGCATCTCAATGCATAATGGCCGAGGAGTCGAATTGCACAACTCAATATAAAATGAATGCACATGAAAACACAACAAGACCTAACTCCATCATGGATAATCCGGAGTGTCGGTGACTAGGGAATTGAGATACGTTCCGTCACTCGGAGTACGAAACGCACCTCGTTTCCCGTGCCCGGGGTAACTCTTATCCCAAACACAATGCAATATGCATGATATGCATGAAATGCAACTAAGATACATCCTAACATGCAACATGCTATAAAATGGCATAACTAAGATACATCCTAACATGCAACATGCTATAAAATGGCATACACGATGCACGAGGTAACATGGCATACACAATGTACTAACATACAACCTAGCATACACAATGCTATGGAATGAAATGGCACACGCAATGCATAATGGACTTACACTAACATGAGTGGACCTCAGCCACACTCACACAAGAGGCCATTGGATGAAAATGAGACAACTCGAGATGCGTGTACGCGTGTACGCAAACCGATGATCGAACCTACGGCACGGAATGCCACTCTAACAAGGCATGGCAAAACATGAAAAATAGCATACTAGCATACAAATTTCAGAGGCAAAATGAGATGCAAAACAGCCCCGAAACATGGTGAAATGGTACCCGATGCATGGAACGAGTCCCGAAACATGAATTTTAGCGCATGAAATGGCCTATAGCTATGCAATGCATGCAATATTCGAACATGAAGTGTAAAGACAGAAGAAAGGAAGCCCCAAAAAAAGCATGTTTACAGTTTAAATAAAGGCCAAACAGTGGGCAAAAATGGGGTTAAACTAGCATACAAAAATGGCCCCAAAAGCAAGATATTGAAGCAACTCACAGATGCTGGCCCCGAACAGAGAAGGGGCCTTCTACAACATTGAAGAGGGACCAAAAATATGATGTTTTAAAGTTTATAACAAACCCCAAAAACAGATACAAGTATGCTCAAAATGCTATGCAAAATAAGGGCCAAAATGGAGATAAAAAAGCAACTGATACATGCTGGTCCCAAACAGGTAAGGGCCCTTCAACAATGTTGAAGAGAGGCCCAAAATATGACTTGTTACAGTTGATGGCCGAGCCCAAAACAGTGTACAACTATGCTAAAAAGGCAATGCAAGATATGGCCTAAAAGAGAGGCTACAACACAAAGTATACAAATGATGCTCCAAACAGCAATAGACCCTTAATGAAACATTGAGAGGGGGTCAAAATAAGGCCATTTTCAGTTCGGAACAAGGTCCAAAAACAGAATCTCAATAGGCTAATGAATCATGCAAAAATGGGGCCAAAAGATGGATACAATGGAAAGTGATATATGGAGGCCCCGAAAAGGGATGAGCCCTTCAACAATGTTGAAGAAGGGCTCAAAATAATCTACTTCAAAGTTTACAACATGCCTCAAAACAGTTTACATATAGGCCAAAAATAACATGCAAGGAAATGGCATATAAGAGGGATAATGAAGTGCCAAATAGGGGGCTCAAACAGTGAGAGGCCCTTAATGAAAGATGAAATAGAGCTCAAAAAAATTCCACTTTCAGTTATGGCTGGAGCTCAAAGATACAAGCAAGAAGGGCTAAGAAAACATGCCAAAAATGAGCTAAAAAGAGGGAAATGGTAACTCACCCTTGTAGACCAATCTTTAGCAACTTCTTGGACCAAGTTTAGGTGCTCCTCAGCTCTGGAAGAAAGCTCCAAGTGGCTGGAATGGAGGTGGTGGTGTGATGCTAAGTGGTGGTGAAGAAATGGTGTAAGAACTTGGATGTTTGAAGCTTGGAAGTATAGAGATAGAGGAGCTATGCATACAAGGCTTGAAGGCAAATTTTCCAACCCCAAAACCAGACCTGGGATGCTGGTTATATAGGCCAAAGAGGGGGAGAAAGAGAGGGAAAAAAGTGAGGGAAATCACTCCAAGTTTCCCTCCAAAAAATGCCCCTCCGAATACAGAAACTGGGGGGGAATAAAGTGCATATCTGTGATGTGCCAGGTGTAAGGAAGCTGGTCAGCCAATTGTTGAGGTTGCAGGTGGCCGGCCGGCCCTCCCCATGGCCGGCCGGCCAAGGGTCAAAAGGGCCAAGTCAAATTAATGGCCGGCCACCATAGATTGGTGGCCTCCCATGTGTCCTCAACACAACCCTATGGTTGAAAATTGGCAACTGTGAACCAGGAGAGAGAACAACCCACTTTTCAAAGAGGTTCAAAAGGGTCAAATGGAATTACTGGCCGGCCACCAGATATTGGTGGCCTCCCAGATGTGTACATCACAAATATGGGGGTTAGGGTTGAGGAAAGTGGCCCTAGGGTGGTCAACATTGGCTTTGAAGTGAGAAAAACGGGCGTCGGAGGGCGATGATGGAATATAATTGGTTGCTGGAACAATTACTGGCCTCCCACCCTTCTACGACCTTCCTAGTGATGAAACAGAGATCCCTGCCAAAAATGAACGAAAACCGATGCAGAATGAAGGTTCGGGGGCCGAAACGCGTAGTCCGGGGCCCCGAAAACCGACTGTTAGGCACCGGGAGTGGTGTTCGACCACGAAGTTGGTCTCTCGGACCACCGTGTCCCTTAAAAGGGAGGAAATAAGATGTATGCCAAGAACCGGGGCAAACGGAGGTGGTTAGGCGGTCCCGAACCGAGGCACACGGCCTGACGACTCCGAAAACCGGGAACCGGGCTCCGAAATGGGCAAAATGGCCTACGGCCACGAAATGTAGCCCACGGCCACTGAGAGATGGTCTACAAGACCTCTCCCTCCATTTGGAAAAAGAAACAGAGAAAACCGAGTCTGGTTCGCAAACTGAGGCAAGGCACAAAAAAAGTTCGGAAGTCTAGAGACAAGGCTCGCGGCCGAGACTCTGGGACTTCTGAACGAGCACAATATGCAACATCACCGAGCGCTCAATCGGCGACGTCTGAGTCTTAAGGTCGGTCAAAAATGGGGTGTCTACAATGTGATTCTGGCATGGTATTAGTAGCTCAATGGAGTTGTTTGTCTCATTGTTGTTTTTATAGTTAATGCTTCCGATAAGGCCCCGTATGTTATGTATACCAGGTTAAATGTCCGTTTCTGAATAGGTCATGCCCAAAATTTTAGGGGCAAGTTTAGGGCGTGACAAAGATAGTGTTTTTTGTGATTTTGGGGCATTGTCGGGCTAGTTTTTCTAATTTTTCTTGGTGGATTTTGTTGGGTTTTTGGTTTTGGCCATTAGAGGGAAAGGGAGAGTGTTTGTCTCTCTTTCTCTCTCTCTAGTTGCAATCTCTCTCTCTATGACTCTCACTTACTCTCTCTCTCTCTCTCTCTTGTTTTTCTTTTTTTCTTTTTTTTTTTTTCTATCAGGCGGCGCACAAAACGACGTCGTTTTGTGCATTTCTGTTACGTCCGTCAAAAATTATAACATGGTATAAGGTCTAGGGGTTTAAGTGTTACAAATGAAAGTATAAGGGGTTCCATGTTTTTAGGGTAAACCACAGGGGGTTAAATTATAATTTACCCTAAAAAAAATTTACTTTACCCTCTTGTAATTTGAAGTTAGAGCATTTTACTCCTACGGTTCAAATATAGTTGGAAAGTCCCTGTGTGATTTTAGATTAAAGTGTCACCATTAGTTTTGTTGTACAAATTAATGTAATTAACTAAAATAAATAGATTCATGATTAATCAAATTAAATTTCAGACTAAGAAAATATGCTGGAATTTACAATGATATTACACAAAAATACATAATACAATAAAATGGTAAAGAAAGCACAAACCGAAGCTTGACTAATACCACAGTTTCCTTTAAACAAATTAGCTGCCTCACCGTGGGTGCTGAAGGTATGTCGGCTTCTGTCTCCCAAGATACGACGGTTTAGACAGGCTAATGTAGAAGCATCTTCTGATAGCTTTGGCGAACTGACAATGGCAACACTCTCTCACATAGGAAGAAAATTATAAGAGCAAGCAAACTGATTGTATAATTATGGAAGGTAAAAATCTGTGTTGACAGCCAAAGCGGTTGGTCTCTTTTTGTACACCATGAGGGTGAGAGGAGGAGCCTCCAGTCAAGGCTAGCAACCAATGCCCATTACTCCTGCAAAACTGCTAGAGTAATGCACAAAATTGATGGGGATTCAATCTATGAGTTACAGACTATACACCTGTGTGTATATACATATCTGCAGTAGACTTGGCCTAAAAAGATTAGGTTGGTGGACCACCAAACCGGCCCAGCCCAAACCTAACCTATTTCAATAAGCCTCAAGCCCAAGCCCAAGATCCAAGATCTACGACCTATGACCCACAATCCACGGGTCACTAACTCGGACCTGGCCCGGTCCGGGAGGACGGGTGGCACGCACACATGCGCGTGTGGTAATTTTTTCATAACCAACTTGGACCATAGTTTTGGCCCAAGCCCATCCTTGAAACATTCGTAACTCCCTTCCTTCGGAAAATTTGGATGCCCCAAAGAGCTCATACCCTTATCAAAATCTTGAGGTTTAAATACCCATCAAAGTTTTCCTCTACAATCAATGTGGGATTGGTAGTTATATATAATTTTCAATACCTCATTTATGAGGCCAACTTTATGAGATAATTTCTCATTCAATTCTTAATGGTTTTTTGGTCATTCTTTTTGTGGTATAAAGATCTTGTTACAAAAAATCTAAACATATTTAATCCCACCTTAACCAATGGTTGGAACTTACTTTAATTTCTCATTAAAGTCACCATAAAACCATTTGTTCCAATAATCCCCCACATGAATAAAAATTGACCGAATAAAGGAAAAGGAGAATGTTTACAACAAAGACTCGGAGAGAGAGCACAGAGACTAACCCTGCATCAGAAAAAGTAGTTGTTGGCCTTGAACCTTTCGTGTTGAAAGCCTATCGAATTTATTGGCTGACCAATAAACATGATGTCTTGAACTATTATGCTGTTTGTGTAAACTGAGACAATAGACCTCACACAGGAGTTAGTCCAACCATTATTCTTATTCTCACTAGTGTGTCCGGTATGGCCCCTGAACACTAGCCTGGTTCAGTGAGTGTTTTTAAAGAATTCGGTCTTACCAATTCTTAAAGAAGCGGCCTTACTTCGCACTCACATAGGTGACCTATACAAGATATCTCATTATACCACGATTGATCATTCATATCACTTAGGTCATTAAAAGCATTAGTTTAACCTTCCACCATTATAGGGTATCACTATACAAAAGAATGGATCAAGAGGATTTGCTTTTTCAGTGACTTACCCGTTACACGAAATTAGGTTGTCCCTTTGAACCTAGATCTAGGGATCTCCAGTCAACTAGGTTGGGTTTTCTGTTCTGGTAACATTATTAAAAGCCTTAACCCTATTCCTCTTAACGACGTTTCTACTAGCTCTCTAGTTAACCCTTTGATTAGCAGATCCGCAATGTTGTCCTTAGACTTTACATGGTCTAGAAAGACAACTCCATTAGAGAGTAGTTTTCGTATGGAATTATGTCTACGACGAATATGTCTAGACTTTCCATTATACATATTACTCTGTGCTCGTCCAATCGCTGATGGGCTATCACAATGAATACAAATAACAGGCATAAGTTTCGGCCGATGTGGAATATCCTCAATGAATTGGCGAAACCATTCAGCATCTTTAGTTGCTTTATCCAAAGCAATAAACTCATATTCCATTGTTGATCTCGATATACAGGTTTGTTTTGATCATTTCCAAGACTCGGTGGTCCCTCCGAGGGTAAACACATAACCACTAGTAGATTTGGAGTCCTTTATATCAGATATCCAATTAGCGTCACTATACCCTTTTAGTACCGCTGGATATCTAGTATAATGCAGCTCATAATCCTAGGTGTAACCTAGATAGCCTAACACCCACAGAATGCCCCTCCAATGAGTAGCATTCAAATTACTCGTGTATCTACTAAGCCTGCTAATAGAGTAGGCTATATCCGGCCTTGTATAACTCATCAGATACATCAAACTTCCAATGACCCGAGAATATTCTAGCTGAGAGACCCTCTCATCATTATTCTTGGTCAAATGTAGACTCACGTCTACCAGTGTCCTAGACACACTTGTATCTGATTTATCAAATTTCTCAAGTATTTTCTCAACATAGTGAGACTGAGAAAGTACAATACCACTAGATATTCTGGTAATCGTAATACCCAAAAAAAGAATTCTGCAAAGCCCATATCTTTCATGTCAAACTTGGAGTTTAACAATCTCTTGGTAGTTTTAGTCATTTCATCATTACTACCAACAATGAGTATGTCATCAACGTATAGACACAAAATGACATAATCTCTGTCAGTGTCTTTGACATATACGCATTTGTCACACTCATTGATTTTGAACCCATTTGACAACATAGCATAGTCAAACTTCTCTTACCATTATTTAGGAGCTTGCTTCAAACCATACAATGATTTTGACAAGCTTACAGACTTTCTTATTTAGTCTTGGAGCTAAAAACCCCTCAGGTTGCTCCATGTGGATTTCTTCATTCAAATCTCCATTTAAGAAAGCTGTCTTTACATCCATCTAATGTATCTTATCGCAATCACCATGCGAATGGATGTAATCTTTGTCACAGGTGAATACGTATCAAAGTAATTTAGGCCTTCTCGCTACCTATATCCTTTGATAACTGGCCTAGTTTTATACTTATCCACTTGTTCCCCGAGGCCTTACTGCCTGAGGGTAGATCAACCAACTCCCAAGTATGGTTCTGTAAGACGGAGTCAATCTCACTCTTAATTGTTTCTTTCCACAAAGGACTTTCAAATGAAGCCATAGCTTCATGGAAAGTTCGAGGTTCTCCCTCTAACATATAAGTCTAGAAGTCCAGATCAAAGGACTTTGTGGTCCTAGCCCTTTTACTCCTTCTTGGCTCATCTACTTCCTCAGCTTGATCATCGACTTGATCATCTATGTGATCATTTATGTGATCATTGTCACCTTCAACCTCTTTTATGGAACTTGGAACCCCTTCTTAGAGACGACACGGAAATACATTTTCAAAGAAAGATGCATTTCTTGATTCCATGATAATATTCTTGTGTATATCTGGAATAGCATACTTAAACACAAGAAATCGATATGCACTGTTATTATGTGCATAACCGTTGAGCACAAAGTCAACAGACTTTTAGGCGTATCCTAACCCTCTTGGGTTTAAATATTACCACATTTTGCATAACACCCCCACGTTTGTAGAATTTATACAAAGGCTTTTGGCCTTTTCCAAAAATTCATACAAGGTCTTTAAAAATTCCTTCTGTCACAATAATTATGAAACTCTCAAAATCATATCACAGTAAATAAATTCCCAAAATGTTATCAACCAAATTAGGTACCCAAACATATTTGGTCCAACCTATCACTTTGAAGCCAATAGTCTTACTATTAGGAAACACAAATCTAGTGTTTAATAATCTACTATTCAGAACTTCATAACATGGCCAGTAGTCTTATCACTAGGAATTACTAATTTCTCAACATGTGTTCAGTAGACTTTCTATTACTAGAAATCGCAATATTTTAACATGTGATTAGTAGTCACTTTACTACTAGGAATCACAGCATTCTGACACAAGATCAATAGACTCTTTCATTACTAAGAATCATCATATCTTGACATATGATCAGTAGCCTCTCCACTACTAGAAACCATCATATCTTGACGTGAGATCAGTAATTTATTCACTACTAGGAACCACAATCTCATAATTGTGTAGCCAGTGGTCTAACACCTCCTAAGAACCACCAGTTTTCTATCTCTGTGATCTGTGATCTTGTACTCATTAGGAGCCACCAATTTAAGAATATATTTGGAATTTAAAAATTCAAAAATATATTCACCCAATCCTAACGAGTTGTCTCATATTTTCTTTCAAGCAATGTCACATAGCAATCATATATGCTATAATTAGCACAAGAATAAGATACTAATCGCCTCTAATTAATTCAGAGATATGATCATGCAATCTTATGATTTCCTTTAATAACACTTGATCTCTCTAGATCTTCCTTTAAGAACCTCGCAAGGCTTTAAGGTTGGCAAGTAGAACAACATTTCTGTTGTCACCTCTTGAAGCCATTTCTAAAAAATCACAACAGAATTTTGCTATTTTGTTTTTCAAACACTAAACTTAACACTAGAAAATCTAAAGTTTGAAATTTAATTCAAACTGATCTCACCACTTACCCTAGAATCGAACATGGTTAGGAAAGTTTCCAAGAAGACTGGAGGAATCACACTAGTCCCACTTAAGACCCAGTTAACCTTAGACAAAACTTTCAAGATTATGTTGACTCCTAGTTCATGGGAAACAAATTTAGAATTAAGTGTTCCAAGGAATAAACTAGGTTTAAAACAAACCAATTCCCCAGCAAATAAAATTTGCTACCAAAATTACACCACTCATAAAAGTTAACCAGTACTGCCGGAACTAAGCCCATTATTTCTAAATAAAAATTAGAAATATTTTAGCTAATGCTAAAATTTGGTTTTTTTTTTTTTTTTTACTCAAAACCAAAGCACTTTGGAAATAATCAAATTATAACCAAAGACTTTCTCCAAACTTGATTTTCCAATACTTTGGGAATAAAATGATTAAACCCAAAGACTTCCTCAAACCCCAAAGGTTTGAAACCAAATGTCTCAGTTGTTATTTCTGAACAAATAAGAAACACTCTTTAGCCAAGGATAAACACTTTGGTTTCTATTACAGAAAATTAAACCAAGTTCCAAACTTACAAGCAATTTAAAAATTGCTAACCAAATTACAAGCAATGTAAAAAATTACTATAACAATTACACGCATATAAAATGCTTCTAACCTTACAAGCAAACAAATCTTGCTTCTACAAAATGGTAAACAAACCAGAACTAGAACTCAAGCAAACAATTGCTTGAAATTTAGTGCAAAAAACATTTCAACGCTTAGGTATTCCTATTCAACACAAAAGTTTTTTTTTTTTTTTTTTTTGATCGGCAAAAAATCTTTATTGATGACAACATACAAAGTATGGAACAGTACATCAATAAAGAGGAGCTTGGAATTAATAGTACAAAATTTTGTTTTTACATCACCCAAATCCTATTCATTTGATTTTGTATTTTTTTTTTTTCCAATCCCTTTCATGTAGGTATTATTGTAAAGGAAGTTAGCAGAAAACACAAGAAAATACATACCAAACAATCTAAAGAAACTGTAAATATAATCAATTACTTGAAACCATCTAGCAAACTATTTAATAATAAAAATTAACTAATTAAAATGCTAGGTGAGTTACAACAATAAACCTTAAGAGTTACACAATAAACCTATAACTCTACGAATTAAATTAAAATTTAATAGTCATAAGTTATGAATGAAATTAATTCACAATAAACATTTAAATAATAACTCCAAATAAATAAATTAAATTAATAGCAAGAGTTGCATGAAATTACTTCATAATATATATGTAAATAAACCTAGCAAATCACATGTAACTGATTCTAGAACAATTACATTGTAAATGACTCATGTTAATAATTCTAGAAATTAGGAAGCATTAAGCAATTAAAATCATGCAACTATTCTAGAAAAATTATAAGCATGTAACAGACTAAAAAAAACTAGGAAACAAAGAACATGCAAATTTTTTACAAATCTAAGATCTAAGAAACATGTATATGATACTAGAAAAGTATACACTAATTAGCATGTCACTAAAATAAATTTAAACACTTATGAGTATACAAATTATATTATAAAATTATAACATAAAATGACATGCAAAACATGGTAGGAAATCAAGAATCATGCTCATAAAATAAAATTATGTTAGAACAAATAACAATACATGTTATGCTAGAGATCGAGAAATCAAAACAGTGTAATTAAACTGTGCATATATTAATCCACTTTTATAAAACCAATGAACTAGACAACAGTTTTGGTTCTACAAGAATAAACCGCTAGTATGCCAATCCTAAACAAAATTCTGATCTTCCAGAACCAAGAAACAAGCAAATAAATACATATATATATATATTATAATTAAAGATTCACACCAGCAACAACATAGTGAACCACAGTTAGAGACATTTAGAATACACATAACAGTAGGCTATCTATACAAAGAAATTGAGACTCTAATTAAAACTGCTCATGAATCTAAACCATACAGGTGGTGCGGTTGTTGGGGCAAAATAGTAGCACAAATTCTTACAAAATACATATGAATAATTATCTAATTCCATCATAAACATATATAATCTATTTTAAAATTATTGTACAAATAATGTAATTAACTAAAATAAATAGATTCATGATTAATCAAATTAAATTTCAGACTAAGAAAATATGCTGGAATTTACAACGATATTACATAGAAATACACAATATAATAAAATGGTAAAGAAAGCACAAACTGAAACCTGTGAGATACCACAGTCTTCTTAAAACATATTAGCCACCTCACTATGGGTGCTGAAGGTACGTTGGTTTCTGTCTTCTAGGATACGACGGTTTAGACCAGCTAACGCAGAAGCGCCTTCTGATAGCTTTGGCGAACTAACAATGGCAGCACTCTCTTACACAGGAAGAAAATTATAGGAGTAAGCAAACTGACTATATAATTTTGGAAGGCAAAAATTTGTGCTGACAACCAAAGTGGCTGGTCTCTATTTATACACCATAGGGGAGAGAAAATGAGCCTCCAACCATGAAGGCTAGCAACCAATGCCCATTACTCCTGTAAAATTGCTGAAGTAATGCACTAAATTGATGGAGATTCAATGTGTAGAGTTACACACTATACACCTGTTTGTATATACATATCTGCAGCAGACTTGGCCCAAAAAGATTAGGTTGATGGACCACCAAATCGGCCCAAGCCTAAGCCCAAGATCCACAAACTTGGATCCGGATCCAGCCTGGTCCGGGTCGCACGTGCGTGTGACAATTTTTCCATAACCAACTTGGACTATAGTTTTAGCCCAAACCCATTCTTGAAACATCCATAACTCCATTCCTTCGGAAAATTTGGATGCTCAAAAGGGCTCATGTCCTTATCATAATCTTAAGATTTAAATACCCATCAAAGTTTTTCTCTACAATCAATGTGGGATTGATAGTTATACACAATTCCTAATACCTCATTTATGAGGCCAACTTTATGAGACAATTTCTCATTCAATTCTTAATAATTTTTTGTCATTCTTTTTGTGATATAAAGATCTTATTACAAAGAATCTAAACTCATTTAATTCCACTTCAACCAATGGTTGGGACCTACTTTAATTTCTCATTAAAGTCACCATAAAACCATTTTTTCCCATAAATTTTTCTATTCAAATTGATGGAAGGCGTATCACACACTATTCTTAGGGCATGCTTGATTTTTTAAAAGAAAAAAGTGAAATTAACACAATAAAAAGATAATTTTACCCCTTTTTCTCCAAACTTAGCTAAAATTAGATTAAGATGTTAATTAAAATATATTCAAGGATTGATCTAAAATACAAATTAAAATTAGATTAAGATGTTAGGAATTACAATAAATAATTAAGTATTTAAAATTAATTGTGACCTAAAATATAATTAAATTAAAATTAGATTAAGAAGTTAAGAATTATAGTAAATAATTAAAGATTTATGATTAATTTTGATTTAATTGAATTAATGTCAGAAATTATAAATTATGTGTATGAGAGAGGAGAGAAGAAAAAAAGACATTAGGGTAATTCATTTTCACATCTATAGTTAATGTTACACTTTAATCCAAAACTATATGGAAACTTTTTAGCTATATTTGAACGCATGGAAATAAAGTGCTCCGATCTCAAGTTATGAAGGTACCGTTTGGTAACACTTACGTTTTTAGTCTTCTATTTATATTTACAAAAATTTTAAAAACTCAAATAAAAACTTAGTTGGTAAAATTTTTGATTTATAAATCAGTGGTCTCACTTTATAAATTTGGCCAAAAAATGAAAACACAAAAAATGTGTTTCTGTTTTCAGTTTTCAGTTTTTTTTTTTTTTTACCACCCAACATTAGCCACCACCCGCCACCATTTTCCACCACCGTCTTCCGCCACCACCACCCACCTGCCACCACCACCCGCCACCACCACCACCAACCACCACCCGCCACCGCCACCCACCCTCACCACCACCACCACCACCTACTACCCACTTGCCATCCACCCGCCACCACCACCACCCACACCACTATCCACCGCCGCCACCACCACCACCACCTAGTTGCCACCACCACCACCACCATTACCACCATCACCCACCACCCACCCGCCACCCACCGCCACCACCACCCACCACCACCATCTACCACCACACCGCCACAATCACCCACCCACCCACCACCACCTAGCACCCACCGCCACCACCACCACCACCCGCCACCACCACCACCACTCGCCACCACCAACCACCCACCCACCACCACCCACCACCACCACCACCACCTTCCACCACCGCCACCACCACCACCCACCACCACCACCCACCACCCACCACTACCACCACCACCACCACCACCACCACCGCCACCACCACCACCACACACCACCACCATCCACCACACCATCCACCTGCCACCACCACCACCACCACCCACCACCACCGCCACCACCACACCCACCACCACCACCACACACCACCCACCACACACCACCCACCCACCACCACCACCACCACCACTCGCTACCCGCCACCACCCACCACCACCCGCCATCCGTCACCCACCTGCCACCACCACCACCCACTCGCTACCACCCATCACCCGCTACCGTCACCCACCCACCCACCATCATCACCATTTTCCACCACCGTCTTCCGCTGCCACTTGCCACCACTTGCCATTTCTCACTCTTTTTTATATTTTTAAACATTTTGTCAATTACCAAACACGTTTGTAGTTTATGTTTTTCTAAAAATAAACAAATATCAGTTTATAAATTTTTTGTAAATATAAACTGAAAACGTAAACGTTACCAAACACACCCGAAGAAATAAAATTATTTTTTTTTTCCTTCCATGTGTATGATTCATTGGTAAAATATGTGCAATATGGTTTTTGACTATGCTTGTTGCAATGGAAAAGAAGATATCAACTCCATTGTTTTTGGATAAAAATAATGGTTCTATTTGAACAACTTATATGGACAAATTTATGTAAATTATTGAACTTTAGTTGTTATTTTCACAGTATTTTGTAAGAGATTAACTATACATGTTTCATTTTTGGCATTAAAATATTGGAAATACACTATACTTTTCTAATTAATTAGATCATTATATTTTGTTACAAATGTGTGAATGTGATGTCATGCATTACCAGATTTGTAGGGTAGAAGGAAAAAATAAATGTAAAATGAAAACATACATTAGAAAGTATTTAGTTAAAATTTTATGTAGTGAATTGAAGACCTAGTACAGTAGAGTGAAGGAGAGCAAAGAGTCCTTGCGGCACAACACGGAGGGTTTTGTGCCCCTGGTTAGGCCGTACTCGAGATACTTCTTAGAGATCTGAATTGTTCATTTAATAAGACTCGTTTAAAAAATTATTTATGTAAAAAATTAAATTAATTGAATATTAATAACCATATTGTCTAAACAAATTCATCTTAAAAACTACAAATTGCAAATGTAATTTTGATGATAAATTATTCAATAAA
Source organism: Camellia lanceoleosa (assembly GCA_025200525.1). NCBI lineage: Eukaryota > Viridiplantae > Streptophyta > Magnoliopsida > Ericales > Theaceae > Camellia > Camellia lanceoleosa. The sequence goes on along the minus strand of CM045769.1, from coordinate 97,957,312 downwards.
ACGAATATATCATGTGACACTACTAGATAATGTTCTCAATGAATCTTATAAAATGAATGATTTAAGTTTGAAGTGGAGCCCACCAAGGCGCATGGCACTCTCTTGTGTACCTTAGGCACAATAATGACCCCTAAGTCTAGAAATACAAAAAAAATAAAGGCAAATTATATCGGCAGTTCCTACATTTTGTCCATTGTATCATTTTGGTCCTTATACTTTCAATTGACTCAATTTTGACACTTAATTTTGGATTTTGTGTTAATATGGCCTAATTGATAGAGTTATGCTAGAGACCCCAAATATTCTACAAAATATTCTACCAAACATCTCACATGGGTGTGGGACCAACACACGTGGATTTGTGTAAGTCTCACCCCATGTGAGAGATTTAGTAGAATATTTGGTAGAATATTTGTGATACATAGCATTTCTCTGTGCCTGTTTGGCACAGCTTATAATCAGCTTATTCCAGCTTTCAGCTTAATTTAAGCTATTTTGATGTATTTGGTTTAGCTTATAGCTTATAACTTATAGCTTTTTGGAAGTCAGAAATCAGCTTATTCTTTGAGTGGGGCAGGAGATGCTTTAAGAATAAGCTGAAAATTAGCTTAAGCTGAAAGTTATAAGTTATAAGCTGTTTAGGTATAAGCTATAAGCAGTTTCCCACAGCTCTACCAAACAGCACTTCTAATTGATAACGTTGTTAGTGCTTTGATAGAAAATGATTACTGAATTGATTGAGGTTAACTCCCTAGGTTAAGCAAGTTTATAATTTTGCCCTATGCTATCTATATATATTTTCCATTAAAAACTTACCTCAATGGTAATCACGAGACTAAATTGAAATAAAGTCATAAATTTATAGTCAAAATCGAGTCAATTGAAATTATAAGGACCAAAATAACACAATGAACAAAATACAAGAACTACTAGTGTAATTTGCACAAAAATCAAATATAAAATCAGATACAAAAAATACACTGATGGACATGATATTTTGAAATCGACACCACCAAAAAAATCTTGTAAAATTATATCTATCTCTGTAAGTTCTATGATCGATTGTGTGTTTATAAATTTATAATATATATATATATGATTATGAATCATATATGTAAGCATAAAAGAATGAAGAAGTATACCCAAATTGAAGGATATCCTAAAATAGAATAGTGATATATGGGAGGGCTGTGCAGCGGATCCACCGACCCATCAAATCCACCCGGCCCAACTCGACCCGACCACATTTGGGTAGATGCATGACACGTGGAGGACAGATACATGTCCAGATTATGTGTTTTCGTGGGTTTGAGTTGAGTGGCTGTTGATCTGTCATTTTACCCACCTGACCTGTCCGCCACTCTTCATTTTTTTTTAAAAATCTTTTTTATGCCCTCAGCCAGTCTTTTCTGATCTCATCTCACACTCAGCCCTTTTCTTTAACAGAGACAATTCTCTCTCTCTCTCTCTCTCTCTCTCTCTCTCTCTCTCTATCTCTCTCTCCTAAAACCCTACCCATCTACTGACGGCGACAGCGATTTTCTCCATCGTCTGACCAACAGTGAGAGGTGATCTACACTAAAAGGCAATCAACCCATTCTTCGATAGACACACACACACACACACACACACACACTCTCTCTCTCTCTCTCTCTCTCTCTCTCTCTCTCTCTTTCTCTCCCTCCAAAAACCAACCCATTTACCAACGATGATGGCGATCTTCTCCATCGTCCGACCAACAGCGAGCGACAATCTACACTGAAAGGCAATCGGCGATCGAGGTGGTGAGATAAGATATTCTCTTCTTTTCTTATTTCCTCTTCTTTCTCTTCTTCTCCTCAATCTCTAATCTACGCCTAGGATTTCTTTTTTGTTGTCCTTGTGATACTTGTTGGCCCTAAATATGCTGCCTCTGAACAAGACAGTTTCCCCCCCCCCCAAACAATTTAGTGGGATTGAAATCATGATTGTATGTAATTGTGGAAACTGATAAGTAAGAAACAAGAAAATTTAGGAACAATTGAAGGTAGCAGCATTATGACGTTTTTGTTGAGCCTACTAAGCCAACAAGGCCTGAATATAATTCAGCTGCAGCTTTAATTCAATCCCCACTTCAGCCACAGTTGTAGAAGTAAGCCACTTCAGCTCAATCCACACTTCAGCCATAAGCCACACTTCAGCCACGGTAACAGAAGCAGCCACAGTTACCAAAATAGTTATGCAGTCCACATGTGGCAGTTGTAACTAACTTGTGATATGCAAATTCTGTTAGACTGTTAGAGTTTCTAGAAGATTGTATTAGACCTCTATATATAGATACTATCTTGAGTGAATTGTAAGTAGGGTGAGAGAGCTATCAATCAATGAAAATATCTACTGTTGAGTCTCTGTATTGAGTGTTATTTTTCGTATTTTTCATAACTTTCCACATGGTATCAGAGCTTCAATCTCTTGCGAGTTAATCCTCATCTGTATTCATCTTCTTATTCCATTTAATTCAATGACTTCAATTCCTTCTAATCTTTCTCTTCTAATTTCCAATCTATCTTCGTTTATCACTGTCAAACTTGATGCTTCAAATTTTTTGATTTGGAAAAATCAAACTCAGAATATTTTAAAAGCTACTGATTTACTTGGAATTGTTTATGGTACTTCTCCTTGTCCATCCGTCACAGTCAAAGATGATTCTGGATCAGAGGTTGATAATCCTGCCTATTTCCAATGGAAACTTGTAGATGCACATCTTCTTAGTTGCATAACTGCAACTCTATCACCTGCAATCTATTCCATAGTTCTTCATCTTCATAGTTGTTCTGAGGTTTGGAGTGCTTTGCACAAAAGGTTTACTGCACTTTCTCGATCTCATGTGCATCAACTCAAGAACAAACTGAACAATGTTACCAAGAAAACTGATTCCATGGAGGCATATCTCACAAAAATCGAAGAGTTAGTTAGTCAGTTAGCTCTTGCCTCTGCATTCATTGATGATGAAGATCTCGTGCTTCTGATCTTGAATGGACTTCCTGACGAATATGATGCACTTAAGACAACAATTAGAGCTCGTGCAGAATCTATTTCAATGGATGAACTGAGTTCTCTGCTTCTCAGGCACAAAATCAGCAGAATTCCCATCAGATTCAGTAGTATTTACATCAGATTCAGGCACAAACTCAAGAAGATTCTCGTGCACAAGATCAAGAGCATTCATACCGCTTCTCCTTACTCGATCCACAAAGATCCTCATACTCGCATACGTAAAGCAAATTCCTCTGTTTCTCTTCCCTTTGTTTCTTCTCCTCCAGTGTCTCTCATTCCTATTCAAACTATTGCCATCCAACTACCTTATCTACCTTGTACTGCCTCTAATATCCATCCTATGATCACTAGATCCAAATCTGTTGCATCCCCTCATTGTTTAGCTACTGCTAAGACTATTGCTTCTTTTTCAGATTCAGAACCACCTTCCTACAAAGAGGCCTTACTTTCACCCATCTAGCATAAGGCTATGCTTGAAGAATTTCATGCCTTGCACAAACAACACACTTGGTCCTTAGTTACTCTTCCACCTACTGCTATTGGGTGTAAATGGGTCTTCAAGGTGAAAAGGAACTTTGATGGATCCATTGCCTGCTATAAAGCTCGCTTAGTGGCCAAAGGATACTTACAACAAGAAGGACTTGATTTTCATGAAACCTTTAGCCCCATTGCTAAGCAACATACTATTCGAATTTTGCTTTGCCTTGCTCTTCATTATAACTGGTCTCTTAAGCAATTGGATATTTCCGATGCCTTCCTTCATGGCATTCTTGATAAAGAGGTGTTTATGCTTCAATCTCCAAGGTTTGTAGATACTTCCTTGCCTTCTTATGTTTGGAAACTTCACAAAGCCTTATATGGTCTCAAACAATCTCCCCGGGCATGGTATCTCACCTTTTCTACCTTTTTACTTTCCCAAGGTTTTGTCAATAGTAAATGTGATTCCTTCCTCTTCATTCAAAGAACTTCTACCTCAGTTAGTTACTTACTCATCTATGTTGATGATATCTTGCTGACTGGAAATAATTCTGTCCATATTCAGCAACTTATCACTCACATGCATAATGCCTTTTCGATGAAAGAATTAGGGAATATTTCTTATTTCCTTGGCATATCTATTCAGTCTACCAATACAGGATATTTTCTGTCTCAACAAAAATATGCCAAGGACATTCTCTTGAAAGTAGGTCTTTCTGCTTGTAAACCTAGTTCCTCTCCTATAGCTGTCAAGCCCAGCACTCTTCCAAGTGTTTCTCTTCCATTTGATAACCCTGCTCTTTATAGGAGTCTTGTTGGAGCCTTACAATATCTTACAATTATCCGACCTGATCTCTCTTTGGCTGTCAATCAAGCATGTCAGCACATGCATGCTCCTACAGTGGGTCACTTTGCTGCTGTTAAAAGGATTATGAGATTTGTGCAGGGTAGTCTCCCTCATGGGTTGCACTATACTTCCAGTTCTTTTAATCTTCATGGTTTTTTAGATGCTAATTGGGCTGGTGATATTCATGATAAAAAAGTCTATCTCAGGTTATTGTGTGTTTTTTGGGGATAATCTGGTGTCTTGGTTTGCAAAGAAACAGGCAACTGTGTCCCGCTCGTCAACTGAGGCAGAGTATCGTGCTTTAGCACATACTGCTGCTGAGCTTAGTTGGATTATAATGTTGCTCACTGAAATGGGTATCTCTTCTCCAACCACACCTGTGCTTTGGTGATAATCTGTCTGCTATGGCTTTGGCTTCCAATCCCGTATTTCATTCTCGCTCGAAGCATATTGAAATCGATTGTCATTTTGTGCGAGATAAAATTTTGGCTAAGCAGATTGTTGTTCAATACATTCCTACTGTTGATCAACTAGCTGATTTGTTTACCAAGCCCTTGTCTGTTTCAATATTTCAATATCTCAAGGACAAGCTCATGGTCTTTGAGCAGCCCATCAGCTTGCAAGGGAATGTTGAGCCTACTGAGCCAACAAGACCTGAATATAATTCAGCTGCAGCTTTAATTCAATCCCCACTTCAGCCACAGTTGCAGAAGCAAGCCACTTCAACTCAATCCACACTTCAGCTACAGTTACAGAAGCAGCCACAGTTGCCAAAATAGTTATGCAGTTCACATGTGGCAGTTGTAACTAACTTGTGATATGCAAATTCTATTAGACTGTTAGAGTTTCTAGAAGATTGTATTAGACCTCTATATATAGATACTATCTTGAGTGAATTGTAAGTAGGGTGAGAAAGCTATCAATCAATGAAAATATCTACTGTTGAGTCTCTGTATTGAGTGCTATTTTTCGTATTTTTCATAACTTTCCATATGGTATCAGAGCTTCAATCTCTTGCGAGTTAATCCTCATCTGTATTCATCTTCTTATTCCATTTAATTCAATGACTTCAATTCCTTCTAATCTTTCTCTTCTAATTTCTAATCTGTCTTCGTTTATCACTGTCAAACTTGATGCTTCAAATTTTCTGATTTGGAAAAATCAAACTCAGAATATTTTGAAAGCTACTGATTTACTTGGAATTGTTGATGGTACTTCTCCTTGTCCATCCGTCACAGTCAAAGATGATTCTGGATCAGAGGTTGATAATCCTGCCTATTTCCAATGGAAACTTGTAGATGCATATCTTCCTGGTTGCATAACTGCAACTCTATCACCTGCAATCTATTCCATAGTTCTTCATCTTCATAGTTGTTTTGAGGTTTGGAGTGCTTTGCACAAAAGGTTTACTGCACTTTCTCGATCTCATATGCATCAACTCAAGAACAAATTGAACAATGTTACCAAGAAAATTGATTCCATGAAGGCATATCTCACAAAAATCAAAGAGTTAGTTAGTCAGTTAGCTCTTGCCTCTGCATTCATTGATGATGAAGCTCTCGTGCTTCTGATCTTGAATGGACTTCCTGACGAATATGATGCACTTAAGACAACAATTAGAGCTCGTGCAGAATCTATTTCAATGGATGAACTGAGTTCTCTGCTTCTTTCTGAAGCCATACATGTTGAGTCTAAACACCACAAAGATCATACTGAGCCTACTGTGGCCTTCTTTTCTGTTCGAGGTACCTATCGAGGTTCTGGATCTCGAGGAAGATATACTAGAGGAGGACGAGGAGGTCATTCATATGGATCAATTGGATCTCAAACACATCAGAATCAGAATCCAAATTCCTCTGGTTCTTCCTATTCGTCTAGCTATTCTAAGAATCATCCTGGCCGTGGTTCCTTTCGAGGACAAGGTCGATCTGGTTTTTTTCTGACCTGTCAAATTTGTGGAGGACACGGTCACGTAGCTTTAGATTGCTGGTATAGAATGGATCCACAGTTTCAGTCCACCACTTCTACACAAAACAATACAAAGGCCTATGTTGCTTCCTCCCATACTGCTTTTTTCTCTTCAGCTCCTTGGTATCTTGACTCTGCCACTACTGAGCACATCACACCTGATTTGCACAATCTCAGTTCTTCTCTTCCTTATCACGGATCTGATCAAATAACCATTGGTGATGGTAATACAGTTCCTATCCATCACACTAGTAATAGATTACTTATACCTCATTTTTCTTTCAGACTGAACAATGTCTTACATACTCCTTCTATTTCCTCTAATCTTGTTTCTATTCACAAATTAGCCAAAGATAATAATTGTTCCATTACTTTTGATGATTCTACATTTGTGGTTCAGGACAAGGCTTTGAAGAAAATTCTCCATCAAGGTTCTAATATCAATGGCCTATACCATTTTCATCCATCTCTTTCTGTTGCTGCCATTTCACCACCTATGTTACATGCACATCTCAGTTCTTCTCATGGTGCTGCACCTGTTTCTACTTCTGTTTGGCATAATAGATTAGGCCATCCATCTGTCATAAAGATGCATCATCTCATGGCTTACTTATCTATTTCTAAGGCTTGGTTTGGGAACAGGCTATTTTAGTAACTTTTTGGCTTTTTACGAAAAGGTGTGCAGAAAAGTAGAGAGGTGATGTGATGTGTTTTAGTTGGCTTTTTGGCTTTTTGGCTATTTTAGCCACTTCCCAAACATAGAATAAGTCTGATAATAAGTCTACTACTTCTAATTGTATTGATTGTTGTGTAGCTAAGAGTCATAAGCTTCCTTTTCATTTGTCCAATTCCACTGTAAATGCACCACTTTCCCTCATCCATAGTGATGTTTGGGGTCCATTTGCTTCTAGTTCTGGTTACAAGTATTATGTTCTTTTTGTTGATGATTTTAGTAGATTTACTTGGCTTTTATCCTTTGGCTTATAAGAGTGAGGTTTGTACTAAATTCGTGGAGTTTAAAGCTTATGTTGAAAATCAGTTTGCCACTACTTTGCATAGTTTACGAACTGATGGAGGCTTATAATATTTTACATCCAAAATGCAAACATATTTGACTACTCATGGAATTATTCATCAGCATTCTTGTCCCTATACTCCCTCTCAGAATGGTATTGCTGAGAGGAAGCACGTATATCAAGAGATGCTCTGACTCTTCTTCATCATTCTTCTGTTCCTTTGCACTACTGGTTTGATGCCATAGCTATTGCTACTTTTCTTATTAACAGACTACCATCCTCCAATCTTCATCACAAGTCTCCTTTTGAAGTTCTTTTTAAATCCATACCAGACTTTTCCTATTTTAAAACTTTTGGCTGCCAATGCTTTCCTTGGCTCAAGCCTTATCAGTCTACTAAACTTCAACCCAAATCTATGGCATGTGTCTTTCTTGGCTTTCTTAATTTAATTTATTATTGCTTATTTGATCTTATAAGGAAAAACAGAGCATTATGATGTTTTATTATTACATTGAAGGCAGCAGCATTATGATGTTTGTCATTCGAAAAATATTTAATTTCAACTGAATATATTTTTTGAATTGAAAAAAATAAATGTATTTATTTATCTATATTTTTTTATTTTTAAATCTAACTCTAAAAATAATAAATAAATAAGATGATATATGTTGGTTGGTTTTTGTCTCAAAAACAGATATAGATGTAACAATATAGAAGCATACAATCTCTACTACTGTTCTGTTCATGGTTTTGGTGGCTTAAATTTTTTTTTATATTTTAAAAACCACAGGTTGTAATACTTTATGTGGATGAGGCATGCTGTGATTGTAATATGTGAATGAGACATACAATGATTGTAATATTTTAAAGTTTCAAAAAAAAATTCTTTGGATGAGGTATGTAGTGATTGTAATACTTTTTTTAAGTCATTGATTGTGATACCTTCTTCTTCTTCTTCTTTTTTTTTTTTTTTTTTTTTTTTGAGGAAGTGCGTATGTTGAATTATGTTGAAAATTTTTAAATTTTAAACCGCCAAACCGATTTGCATCCATCTGTCAATCTGCCAATTCGCTCAATCCGCATCCCCCGGATTGGCAAACGAATACAGATTGATTTTCTCCAATTCGTCAATCTAGCAAACAAATGATGAATTGAAAATTCCGTGACCGCAACCGACCATCGCCCACCCCTAATGGGAAGGGCTTATCATGCAGTGGTTGTTGTGACAGAAGCATTGAACAAAAAAGTGAGGGAGGCCTTGGCTACTTTTTGGAACAGTTACAATAATAGTTTGCAAATTGCATAGGGTGATAGGATAAGAAGAATATTAATATTGCTCAAAAAGGTTATAGTTTTCCAAAAAAAGGCCTGGTTTTTGGGTTGCATGTTAAGCAATGCAGAGGATTGTCGTTGTGATTAGCTATTATAACAGTCAAGTTGCTAACTCAGAACTCATCAGGAGCGGACCCAGAAATTTGATTCAAGGGAATCAAACTATATGCATCTTTGTCATAAATTGTTTTCATACTTTCTCTTGCCAAAAATAAAATAAAATAAAATAAAATAATAATAATAATAATAATAATAATAATAATAATAATAATAATAATAATAATAATAATTGCTCCCGAGTCAAGTACTCACAAGTCTTGCCGGAAAAAAAAATAAAAAATAAAAAATAAAAAATAAAAATAAAAAAATCGTAGTGTTAATGAAGATTTAAAATTTATCTAGTTGCCCACGATTATTTTATTTTATTTTTCGTGAATCAAAAGTTTATGACTCTAATATCATGCATAGGTTCCATTTGTTGGATTGAATTAGGTTAAAGTTCAAGGGGTTTGGACCTTATTGGAGTACACCAAAGCCCAAGTATAATGGATTTTATTGGGTTAGGACATTTAAGAAGAAAAAAAGTTTGGACTTTGGAAATTGTGGGAAGAATGCTAATTTTCTGCTGCAAATATATAATATAAATTAAAGAAAAATGCTACTATATACATCCTTCAAAAGGTGCATCTGGTATTAATAAATTTCAACTACAATAGTCATAACTTCCACCGATTTGAGTCAGAACAAAATTAAAATGGTTCATATAAAAAAAGAGGGAAGAAAGCACACAACAAAAACCTTATATCTAAGACTACTCTGGTTCATAACAAAACATCACAAACCCTCATAACTAAGACCATTTTGATTCACATAACCAAATATTGAAAAGTGTTATAACCAAAGGTAATTTGGATCATAACAAAAAATAGCATAAAAGTCCGATAATTAACAATCATGAAGTCTTGTAAATTTGATCACCACAAAAACCTCATAACTAAGCTCTAACATTATTCATAAGCATCACAAATTTTTATAGTTGAGTATATGATACACACCTTTTAAAGACTATGATAAAAATAAATAAATTGTATATAAAGTGGATTTACACAGAAATTGGGGAGGGGCCATGACCCCTCTAGCCCCTCAATACGTCCGCCACTGGACCTTATACATAAAAATTCAAGTAGGACCCATACAGAGCTCTGCTCTGGCTTTAAATGGGCCCCCCGCTAGTGGACGGTGGGATTGGTCCCCCAGGGATTAGTCGAGGTGCGCGCAAGCTGGCCCGGACACCCTGAGTTATCAAAAAAAAAAAAAAAATTCAAGTAGGACCTGCATCTAGAATGAATTTTAACCATACATTGCTTTTTCTGGATATTTTTTCTTGCATGGATTATATAAATATACAATTATATGGACACAAATGGTTCTGATATTGATAGATCACTTGTTATCCAAGCATAAAATTTCAACACTTGTGACTCTCATGCCTAGATTTTTATCAATGAATATCATGTTCTTTTTCCATTTGGGGAGGAAGTGAACTCAGTAAAAAAAAAGGGGCAAATCCAGTTCCACAATTAAGCTAGGTTGATTTCTCTTGCCTCTTTACATTCTTTATTTTCTTTTATGCAGTATAAAAATATCAGCCAAAAAGAAGGGGAAAAAAGAAAAAGAAAAAAAGAGAGGATGAAGAAGTAATGAGTAATGAATAATGAATAGAGCAGATTGATCTTCATCATAGCCCTGTGCCTATCATGACATATCCATATCAAAGATAAGAATATATGTTGGTGATAGAAACAGGAAATTTCAAAAGTCCGGCTGCTATTCCACGGCATACTCTGGCGGACTCTATTTCAGTAACCATTGATTTTGTAAACCATACTAAAACCTAGAAAGCGATATGTTTTCTAAGCATTAATAATGATTTACTGATTAAATGTTAATCTACTTTGATCAGTTCCTTAAAGTGGAATTATATAAACCGATATCCCTTGCATAAAAATTTCAATTACCAGTTTGAAATCCCGGAGACATGCATAAATTTGGTTTTTATTCTTATTTTTTTAATGTCTTGAGAAGATGTTAGGAATGAGATATGTGGGCCAATAACATAATGCCATCACAACTTGGTGTAAAGTTATCACTAGCTTTTGTATAATTGCATTTGCATCAGATCAGATTGATCAGATAAGAAGCCACTTCCTACATTTCTTGTTAAGATTCTCTCTCTCTGTGGCTGCCGAATCTAGTTGTTAACTTGTTAATAGCTTTTGCATTACACAGTATAAAAGAAAGATAGGTGGATGGCAGAGATGGGCACTCAACTTGCTATGTGATTCTCTACTTCTCATTTAACACATTTTCGCAGCCAGGTTTGGTGCCTACAGCTTTATCCTGTCAAGCATTGCCCCTCCATAATGTCCTACGGTGATAACACTAACAACTAAATGCCAAAAAAAAAAAAAGTGTGCAACGACTATAAATAGTATGGTACTGGCATTTACCTTTCCAAGCATCTGAAACAAGAAGGATTGAAAGAACATCACGTATAATCCTAGAGTTCCTCTGGCCACTTCGTTGGGGATTCCTTCTTCAAGCAAGAGGGCAACGCAACACTCCCTATTGAAGTGTTTGGAGGAACTCTTGGGCTCACGTGATACTATATACTATTATGTATGACAATGTTTGTTTTGTGGCCAATCTTATCGTTCATCCTCTTGTTATGGAAGTATATATCACATTTTTCCTCACATTGATCTGACAATGAAAGTACTATCCCTCAAAATACATGTTATGAACTTGACAATGAAAGCACTATCCCTCAAAGTACATGTTATGAACTTGTAATCAATAATCTAGTTTGAGATGCACATGATTTTCCTTTGTTATTTTGAAGTAAGATACTAAACTCATACTTCATTGATGTTTTGTTCTTGAAGGTAGGTGTGATTGAGGCACAAAAGCAACCAAATGAAGCATGTGTTTCTAGACTAATCTCTCTACACTACGTGGCGGAAATTTTGAGACATGTTTGGGACAGAGGATCCTATGCCTGCATTTCTTCTAAACAATATTTAGCCAAGGAATGTGGTTTTTCAGTACCATTACAATTAAGCAGACAACAGATTTTAGAGGCTCAATGTGTTCGTAGAACTTGTAACTATAAAACAGTTGTTGAAGGAGAATCTGTTTCATTATACTGTTAATTTAATCAACCTCTATTCTATAGTGTTGTTCTGCAACTCCTAAAAGTTGCAATAAACACATATTTTTGCAGGGAAATTAATTACTATTATGATGTACGGCATGTACAGATACAGCAATAAACACTACCTTTTTAAGGCTAAATACCTTAGTCACTCAATTTTCTCTTGCTGAAATGAGAAAACCAAAAGAATTGAATGAAAAACATAATCAAATATATAGTGAGACAAACTGATGCAGTGACATGGTGGCCGAGACCATCATAACATAAGGCTCTCAATGGCCCATTTGTGAAAGCTATTTTGGCCCCAACCTCAAAAAGTTTCCAAAAATCACATTTTGGAATGTTTTCGACAATATCTATAGAATCGTTGTTGCCATCAACCCTGTCGAATTTTGGACAAAATCAATCGGTTTGACTATGTTTTAGTGTATTTTGTTTTAGGGCTGATTTCCCTTTTCTAGTAACATTTCGTATTTCGTTCTTTTTTCAAGGCTCAGTCTAAGCCTTTGATTAGCATTGGTTTTTTTGGCAGTTCATCCATTGTATTTAGGATTTGTTTTAGTTTCCTTTTTCATTAATTTAGGGTTTTAGAATTAGTTTTTCTATATAAACCAAGTAGTGTAGTGGCAAAAGACAACTTTTGAGAATTTTGTGTGAATCAAACAACTGTTCATGCCTTTAATCCTAGCATTCGTCTAGAATCACTAGGTTTAAATAAGATTTTTTTTTTTCACTATTCATTCTTTAATCAACGGATTAATCATGCTTGATCTCAATTAAAAAGTAACTACTCTTGAAGCATACAAAAAGCCCATGAGTGTTTTGGGTCGGTATAAAGGCTGTTGGCAATGAAATTCAATACACTTTACAGCAACAAAATACAAATAGTGACTGGCCCATTATCTGTTAATAGCAAGCAGTTAATAACTAGTTGTATAGAGATGGAAGTTTAATTCAAACATTATATCATCAAATTAGATATTAAGAAAAGTTAAAAAGTGACTAACAATTAGTAAGAAAAGTTACATATTTGTTCAGTTTCCAACAATGAAAAAAATCCAATTGGATTAAATTTAAGATATCGATAAATATTAGATTACAAAATCAAAAGATATGGAAGTTTGGGAGCTAAGTCACGACCTTTCGGTAAGGTGGACTAATCAAGTCCCAAATTTTGTTTTTTCTGTTGTTATTGTAATAATCATCTTTGGTATGATCTTGGTGATCCCCTAGGTTACTCAGGAAAGATTAAAAAAGAAAAGAAAAGAAGATATGGTTAAGATGTACTCGTACCTTTAAATGGTTTCAAAATATTGTTCTAATCTTCCGAACCTCCTTGGGTTTTCAGTTAGTCTAATGTAGACAACTCCCATTGCTGCAACTTCCTAGTCGAGTCTTGTCTTTTTGCATAGTGTCTATCCCATCTATGTAACAAACTTTGACTTTTTTTATCCATGAATAAGTATATATAGCTTTCTTTCTATTTTGATAGAGCATACAAGAAGGTCGTCATGGAAGATCATAGTGCGAAAAAAGGCAAGACTTCCCAATATGATGATGATCAGATCAGCCAGCTTCCCTGCAATGTTCTCAATGCCATCTTTTCGTCTCTCACAATGAGAGAAGCAGTAAGGACCAGTGTCCTCTCGACTAAATGGAGGTACCTTTGGACTAAATCTCTTTCTAACCTTACTTTTGATGTTCCTAACATATTGGACAGAGAGGAGTACACGAGCATTGACATTCTTTACACAAGTGAAATTCACAAACTCATAATCCCATGGAAAAGAAAGCTCGCCTTTCTGAACTCTGTCGACCAGCTCTTAGCTGACCTTAGCCCGGATCACAAGATTGAAAAGTTGAAAGTGCACTTCACTTTTCACCGCAATAAATATGGTACTCATCTTGACCGGTGGATCTGCTTCGCAATCTTGAGAGGAGTAGAAGAGCTTGATCTTTCTTTGTTAGAAATCGATTATTACTTTTTTGTCCCTCTTAAGGGTAGCATTTATGATTTTCCTTGTGATCTTCTTCGTGAAGATGGAAGTATAGGCAAAATCAAGTCCTTTCTAAAGTGCTTGAGATTAGCACATTGCAACTTGGCCCCAAGACATACTAATCTTATCGGTTTCAACACCCTCACAACCCTTGATCTGAAATGGGTAGATCTCACATCCAATGAATGTGTGTGCAATCTCCTATCTAGTTGTCGTGCCCTCGAGTGGCTAAGTTTAGACAAATGCTACGGTTTAGATTATTTATGCATTGCTCATCCATCGTGTGTTCGACTGAAGTATCTGAATGTGCATGATTGCAAAGGTTTAAGTGTCATTGAAATTAGTGGCATCAACCTTGAGAAGTTTGAGTACAAGGGATATAAAATAAGTTTCGTCCTCAATGAGGTCTTGCGGCTTAAAACTGTATCTATTCATGCCAATGAAGGTGTGGTTTGGGCTCTCTCTGCTCTTCCTCTTGATCTTCCTCAGCTCGAGACTTTGTTGCTATATGGTAGCTTTTACGCGGAGGTTGTACCAGAGTCTTTCATAACATTTGTAATTGTGGAAGCTTATTTTTGTTTCTTTACACTCTGCTTGTTCTGTTTCTTTACTCTCTGCTTATTCTGTTTCTGTTCTGTTTCAGGCTGTGATTGTGCCCAAGGAATTTCCCACATTTTCTAATCTAAAACTATTGTCAATTGCTGAAATACCCACTAATGAATGCGACCTCCTGTGGATAGCTACTCTTCTCAAGGCAACTCCATCACTACAACGACTAGAACTGCATGTAATCTTCTTACCGCTTACTTAAAAAAGATACAGATACAAATACAGATATACAGACACAAACACGAGCCGTGTTAATGTTAGACTAAATGTTAGACATGGAGCCATGTTAATGTTAGACTAATGCATGTGAACATATGTTTGATTTTCTCACAGATACACAGCAATGACAATATGGAAGAACCAAGAGAAATAAAGAGGTTGCCAAGGTGCCTCCATGATTATCTCAAAGAAGTAGTGATTACTGGAACGTGTGGCCATTTTAGTGAAATTGAGTTTGCGATTTATATATTAAACAACGCGGTGGTGCTTGACAAGATGATGATTGATCCGCATCCAAGATACTATACCGGGAATGGGAAATGGGATGTCTTGCATGCTTGTGACTCATGGAAGATCATTGGAAGGAAGAGAGTCCTTGAGCATCTTACAAGAGAAGCTTCATCCCGGACGGTTTTAATGATTTTGTAATTTTCTTTTTTTTTTTTTAGTTCTGTGATTTCTGTTAGAAACGCACATACATTCCTTCTTCTAAATAAACAATCTTCAAGGTGCAAATGAGGCATCCACTATGTACCGTATCTTTACAATAACAATAATACTTATGAAAAACATTATCATGTTTTATGATTCAACTTTTGGAAAGTGTATTGAGGAGAAAAGCATTGCATTTCTATTTGGCATGAAAAGTTGCAGACTTTTTGATAAAAAAGTAAGAATTTGCAATTAATTAGAAAGCATAATTTGAAAAATTATCATGCTCAATGTAACAAATGAACACCATGCAAAAATGAAGAGAGGAGATTAGACACATACAAACACTAGGATGAAATCAGCCACCAATATTTTCTTGCTAATCAGTGTTAGTAAGCTTATATTTGAGTCACATTTTCCTCCATTTTTCCTTTTCCTCTACGAATCTCTTTAAATTCAAAATCCAAACACACCCTAATGTTGTATTTGGTTTATGGATTTGGATAGAAATTTAGAAAGAAAAAGATAAGAAAAATAAGAATGAAATATAATTTAAATTTTTTTCTTCATTTTCCTCGCATTTTCTCGTTTTCATTTTTAAATCCTTAACCAAATTTATGATCCAAACACAGCTTAAAAGTCCTAGTAAAATTGTAGAACGATTGTTACGGAAAATCGATGTGATTCCCCACAAGTAAATCAATCAATGGGAATAAAAACTAATGCGAAAAAATTAAATCAAAGACAACACAAGAATTTTTACGTGGTTCCCTCAATGTGAGGTACGTCCACCGGATCGAAATCTGATTCCACTATCAACCAAATAAATTCCAAACGATTACAAACGAGACACTAATGGTCTCACAAAATCACCCTTAGGTGAATTCCAAATAATCACAAATAAACAAGAGGAAAGACCTCCACCAAATAGATGAACCAAAATCTTCAGAACCAGAGTTGAAGAAGACCCAAAATAACGAACCAAATTAATTTCAGAACAGAGGTAACATGAACAAATCAAGCACCTTGACCAACCTTAACCAATCGGCACTATTACCAAAGCTCTAGAGCAGCCGCCACTTTTCTTTTTGTGTTGAACAAAAACAATGCCTCCAATATAAACATAATATATTGAATCTAGGATTTTGTAATCAAACCCTAATTGTAACCAAATTGGATTGGGCTTCCACAGATTAAATATAATATATAAAAATATATTATAATTAATACTAAATCAAATTAAATTCTTTTTTCAAAACCAATTGGGTCCCACACTCCAATAAGGAGGTATACCCAACAATTCTCCCCCTACCGACTTAAGTGGAGAGATCAACCATACCCGCCAAAGTTTGACACTTTAAATGTTTATCCCTTGACAAAGTCTTTGTCAACATATCCGAGATATTATCATATGTGTAAACCTTTTTGAGTTGTAACAATTTCGAATCTAACACATCACGAATCCAATGGTATCTCACATCAATGTATTTCGATCTCGAATGAAAAGTAGAATTTTTACTCAAGTGAATAGCATTTTGACTATCACAATAAAGCACATACTTTTCTTTCTTCAAACCCAACTCTTGCAAAAATTTCTTCAACCATAACTCTTCTTTGCAAGCTTCTGTAATGGCAATAAATTCAGCTTCGGTAGTTGAGAGAGCAACACATTTTTGTAATTTAGATTGCCATGCCACAGCTCCCCCTGCAAAAGTCATCAAATATCCCGAATTAGATTTCCTAGAATCAACATCACTAGCCATGTCAGAATCTGTGAACTCATCAAGTATCGGCTTACCATCCCCAAAACACAAACACACCTTCGAAGTCCCTCGAAGATATCTTAGAATCCATTTTACCGCTGCCCAATGTTCTTTACCCAGATTAGAAAGAAAACGACTCACCACACCAACGGCGTGAGCAATATCCGGCCTTGTACAAACCATGGCGTACATCAAAGAACCAACTGCTGAAGCATAAGGAACTTTCAACATCTCTTCTTTGTCTTTCTCACTTGTAGGACATTGATTCGAACTAAGTTTGAAGTGACCCGCAAATGGACAACCAACCGGCTTTGCTTTATCCATGTTGAACCTCTCAAGAACTTTCTCAATGTAGCTCTCTTGAGACAACCAAATCAGCCCCTTTTTGCAATCACGAACAATTTTCATACCAAGTATTTGCTTTGCCGATCCCAAATCTTTCATAGCAAAAGATTTACTCAACTCTAACTTTAACCTGTTAATCATGGTAGAATCTTGATCCACAATTAACATGTCATCAACATAAAGCAAAAGAATAATAAATTTGTCATCCGGGAAATTTTTCACAAACACACAATGGTCCGAAGTGGTTTTAGAAAAACCATTATTCATTATGAAAGAGTCAAATTTTTTGTACCATTGCCGCGGAGCTTGCTTGAGACCATACAAACTTTTCTTCAATTTGCAAACAAATTTCTCTTTTCCTTTCTCCACAAAACCTTCTAGTTGCTCCATGTAAATTTCTTCTTCAAGATCACCATGAAGAAATGCGGTATTCACATCAAGTTGCTCAACTTCAAGGTTCATACTTGCAGCCATGCCAAGTACAACCCGAATAGAAGACATCTTTACAACCGGTGAGAAAATCTCATCAAAGTCAATACCTTTCTTTTGTCCAAAGCCTTTTACAACAAGACGTGCTTTGTACCTCAGATTCTTCCTATCATTCTTTAATTTGAAAACCCACTTATTTTTCAGAATTTTCCTCCCCTTAGGCAACTTCACTAAGTCATAGGTGTGATTTTCAAGTAAGGAGTTCATCTCCTCTTCCATGGCCTTTTTCCAATCACCTTTCTTTGCATGCTCAATTGCTTCTTGGTAGCTCTCCGGCTCCCCTTGATCGGAAATCAACACAAATTCATTGGGAAGATACTTTCTTAAAGGTTGTCGGTCCCTTGTAAATTTTCTTAACTCAAGTTGTGGTGGCGGTTCTTGAGTTGGATGCTTTTCCTCAATTTCTGGCTCAACTTCATTAGGATTAGCATCATCCTCCACATCTTCAATAGGTGGCTGCACATCTCCCACATTTTCATCATCAACTGGAGATGAAGGAGATGGATCCATGTCAATGAGATCACTAGTTTTTGGCTCCGGTTGATCACCTTTACCAAAGTCTTCAATTGTTTGGTCTTCAAGAAACACAACATCACGGCTTCGAATAACTTTCTTATCGACCGGATCCCATAATCTATACTCGAATTCATCACGCCTATAGCCAAGAAAAATACATTGTCTTGACTTACTATCAAGCTTGGACCTCTCATCCTTTGGAATGTGAACAAAAGCTCGGCAACCAAACACTCTCAAGTGCTCATAAGACACATCTTTGCCAGTCCAAACTCTTTCAGGAACATCACCATTTAAAGGATAGCAAGGAGACAAATTGATCACGTCAACCGCTGTACTCATTGCCTCACCCCAAAAGGATCTTAGCAATTTAGCTTGTGAAAGCAAATACCTTGTTCTTTCTACAATGGTGCAGTTCATCCTCTCGGCAATGCCATTTTGTTGAGGAGTCTTCTTAACTGTCTTTTGGTGCCGAATACCTTGGCTGCGACAATACTCATCAAATGGCCCAATGTATTCATCACCATTGTCTGATCGGATGCACTTCAATTTCTGCCCTGTTTCTCTTTCAACCATGGCCTGAAAATGCTTAAATACTTCTTGAACTTGATTTTTAGTTTTTAGTAGATAAGCCCAAATTTTTCTTGAATAATCATCAATGAAAGTAACAAAATAAAGTGCACCACTATGTGTTCTAACTTTTAAAGGACCACAAACATCCCAATAAATCAACTCCAAACCCTTTTTATTGGCCAAACAATGAACACAAGTTTTAAGACGTGTATCTTTCAAATCGGGTAGAAGCTCTTTCTTGAACAATACTTGCAGCCCCTTTTCACTCATGTGGCCAAGCCACTTGTGCCACAATTCAGTAGAAGTATCATCTTCAAGTGCATTGACAACACCTTTACAAATTTTTCCTTGCATCGAATAGAGTGTATGAGTCTTCTTGCACTTAGCCACCACCAAAGAACCCTTTGTGAGCTTCCATATTCCATCACTAAATTTGTTGTTAAAGCCTTCATCATCTAGCTTCCCAGTAGAGATCAAATTGAGGCGAATGTCGGGAATATGCCTCACATCTTTAAGCAACAATTTGCAGCCCAAATTTGTTTCCAAGCAAACATCACCCATGCCGATAATCTTGGACAAACCTTCATTACCCATTCGAACAGAACCATAATCTCCTGTTGTGTAGGTAGTGAAGAAATCAACTCGAGAAGTCACATGAAAAGAAACACCGGAATCAATCACCCAATTGCTCTCTTGGCCCACAAAATTGATACAATCATCTTCACAAACGACCATGAGATCATCGGTAGTAACTGCTGTTGTGTCTTCTTACTTCTTATCCACACTTTTGTCACGCCTTTTCTCCTTGTTCTTGAGCTTTCGACATTCCCACTTCATGTGCCCTTTCTCATGGCAATAATAACACTTAATGTCTTTTTTTGAAAAAAAACCATCTCTTGACTTGTCACGGCTTTGATCATGACCATGAGGAGTCTTACTCCTCCCCCTTGTTTTGCTTCGGCCTCTCACAACAAATGCTTCCGAATGAGAGGAACCGGCTGATTTTCTTCTAGTTTCTTCATTCAATAAGCAGTAGTGACTTGGCCCATTGTGACAACTCCATCGGGTGCCGAATTACTAACTGTCACAACCAAAGTCTCCTAACTTTCGGGTAAGGAACTAAGTAGCATCAAAGCCTGCAACTCATCATCAAGAACAATTTTCATAAAAGCAAGTTGATTAACAATACTCTTTATTTCATTCAGATGTTCCGGAATAGGACTGCCCTCTTTATATTTTAAATTAACCAACTTACGAAACAGAAAGGCTTTATTTGTGGCTGATTTTCTATCATAAAGACTCTCTAATTTTTTTCCATAAATCATGTGCTGAAGTTTCAATTGCAACATGATGAAACACACTGTCATCAATCCATTGACGGATAATACCAACGGCTTTTCGATTAAGCCTCTTCCACTCATCATCTTTCATATCAGCAGGTTTGCCACTATCACCCTTAATGGGTTCATACAAGTCTTTACAAAATAATAGGCCCTCCATTTTAGTTTTTCAAGTTACCCAATTACTTCCATTGAAGCTAGACATACGACCCATATTCCTCTCTATTGATTTACACAAATAAATAAACCCAAATAAATCGTAAACTCTGATACCAGTTGTTAGGGAAAATTGATGTGATTCCTCACAAGTAAATCAATCAATGGGAATAAAAACTAATACAGAAAAATTAAATCAAAGGCAACACAAGAATTTTTACGTGGTTCCCTCAATGTGAGGTATGTCCACGAGATCGAAATCCGATTCCACTATCAACCAAATAAATTCCAAACGATTACAAACGAGACACTAATGATCTCACAAAACCACCCTTAAGTGAATTCCAAATAATCACAAATAAACCAGAGGAAAGATCTCACCAAATAGATGAACCAAAATCTTCAGAACCAGAGTTGAAGAAGACCCAAAATAACGAACCAAATTAATTTCAGAACAGAGGCAACATGAACAAATCAAGCACCTTGACCAACCTTAACCAATCGGCACTATTACCAAAGCTCTATAGCAGCCGCTACTTTTCTTTTTGTGTTGAACAAAAACAATGCCTCCAATATAAACATAATATATTGAATCTAAGGTTTTGTAATCAAACCCTAATTGTAACCAAATTGGATTGGGCCTCCACAGATTAAATATAATATATAAAAATATATTATAATTAATACTAAACCAAATTAAATTTTTTTTCCAAAATTAATTGGGTCCCATACTCTAATAAGAAAGTATACCCAACAACGATCTCTATAGAACGACAAACACCATGTTTGCTTGGCAAGACTATACGTGGTCCGCCTACTATCAATAATGTTGCTGTTATCATCTTCTTTATTTTACCACATTTCGTTTTCCACTTGATGAGGCACATTCACAACTAGTGGTACCTACTAGCCAAACCGTTCTGGTATCATTAGTTGTCTACAAGTACTTGGAGCAGTTGGATCGGTTCTGAATAAATGAGAAAAGTGAAAAAGGGTACATTCCCTAAATTTCTTCATGAACTATATACACAAAATACCTAGCCCCTATGAGCACAAACATGACGGCCAAGTTCATATTTGAATTTGAGAAAAACCCAACCCGTAAAAAATAAGGCAAGTACCTAAACTACTATCTTTTGGAGATCAAATGAGGTAAGAACCTAAACTAATAAGCTATTTTTTTAAATATATTTTAAATAGTTATTTTAACCTCCAACACCTTGCTTTACCTTCCTATGCTTTGCTGGAAAAATAATGCATAACACATCTGCAATTTACAATGAAGGTTCTCTGTCTTCATTCAATTTAGAATGATGCCCTTTATAAGAGATGTTTGGGGGAGAAACTAATGCAGGATAGCGTGTAGAAAACAAATGCAGTGGACAGAATAGTAACAACCTTTTTCAAATCTGAAAAATCTAGAAAACACCTAGATGTTGATTTGTGATTA
Source organism: Camellia lanceoleosa (assembly GCA_025200525.1). NCBI lineage: Eukaryota > Viridiplantae > Streptophyta > Magnoliopsida > Ericales > Theaceae > Camellia > Camellia lanceoleosa. Next base: position 97,935,536 of record CM045769.1, on the reverse strand, counting down.
TGTATCAATTTTAAACAGAATATAACAATCCCAATCAAACAATCAAGAGAAAGAGACACAAAGATTTTACGTGGAAAAACCACAATTGGACACCTTCCAATTGTGATAAAAAAAACCACGGGCAACAGCCACAAGAACAATCCACTAAGAAGATATAAAGGAATTACACATGTATCACTCTCAATTATCTAGCGAATTCACAACGCCTAATTGAACCAACCTCTATGTGCCTCTTCTAACCCCATCTTCAAAGACGAATTGTCTTTCGATGAGCCACTCGATTCCTCCAAAGCTTCAGTTCAATTCTTGAAATTCACAATCAAGAACAACTCTCTCTTTTGTGTATAACAAACAGACCTTTGATGTACTCTCTTTAAACCATGAGTTAAATACTCAATAAAACATCAAAGAAAATAACAAAATATCCCCAGATATAAACCTTTAAGAACCAAAAAGAAGATCTGGAAGACTTCAATCAATTTACATAGTTTTGGGAGAAAACCAAGTATTTATAGAGAACCAAAAGTAATCCAAGATTGGGAAGAAATCAAACTCCTTGAGAAATCCGGATTCTGAGGCTCGCTCGAGCGAAGCTTTCCTAACTCGAGCGAGGAGAGTAATTTTCATGATTTCTACTAGTGTCTTGGCTCGAGCGAGGAATACACTTCTTCAGGTTTTTGTATGGACGCAATCCTTGGCTCGAGCGAGCATTCCTTGGATCGAGCAAGCAAACCTTCGCTCGAGCGAGCTATTCTTGGCTCAAGCGACTAATGGCAGATATGCAATTTTCAATGCAATTTTGCATTTTGCTTCGGCCGCGAGCTGACCGGGCAGCTCGACCCCCGTACTAATCAGCGAAGTGGCAATCTTGAAAGCGTTAACATCACAAACTTCTCTGCATGGCTCGATTCGGGTTTGGATTTGCATCTAATAAACTCATAGCCTCACTGAAATAAAAATGCGAATAAAATTACAACTCAAAGGAGTTTTGTCAAACGAGGTTGCCAACAATAAAAACCTAACAAAATCTATTGATTCTCTAAAATAATACCAGAATAAAAGGCATCACTAACTTTGTTGATTTCAAAGAAAACCAATGGAAGTGGAAGAAAAGAGGAGAGCTTCTCTCAAAAAATGTTAATAATCAACAAAAAAAGTGACAACTCATAAGGCTTATAATGTTATTTATAATAAAAACAAAACCTAAAACTATCAGGAAAATAGCCGACTAAAGCAATTCATTGCTAAGTGCTAAAATAATAAAAAATATATATATATGAACATTACCAACAATGGCAAATTTGAGAACTCAAAAATGGATTCTACAAAGTCAAAAAAACAATGCCAAAAGAAGCAACACTAAAAACCAAAATTCCTAGATTAATTAATTAACCTAAAACAATAGATTTGCTAAATTGGAGGCTGAAACGAAGGAATAGGCCTAGTTAATTGCCTTAGGTCAGCGAAATTGTAAGTACTTGGGCCTTTTGGTTGAATCTATCAATGTCATCCCGAACCAGCTTACGATCCAATTGCTCCAAGTACTTGGAGACAACCAAGTCTGCATAAAAAAATGCTAGTGAAAATATTCTTCAGACATGAACCTGGTCAGAATTGTGTGCAAAGTGAAGGGTAGAGAATAATATTGGGGTGAGTGGTCATGATTCCATACATTCTGTGGTCTCTCATTTTATCTCTATGTGAGACCAATCCTTTTCCACTTTTCTTATGTATTTAGAACCCATTATACATTATAGAATCAAGTACTTCACATGCCACTGCATTAGCTTTTTAAGGACTGCAAGGTAACTAAAGCCTTGTTTAATCAGGTGATACAATCCAATTTACTTATAATCTTTGAGATAGTTTGAGAAATTCAGGTTTGATTGGACTCATCAATGGTGAGGAATGAGATATGAGTAGCCTCTATAGTTACAATCACAAGAAGCCAAGGGCGGAACCATGATTTTATCCTAGGGGTACCGCCACAAAGAGACAACAAAAGAGAGACTATGATTGACCCCTATTGGTGGTGAGGTTGGTTTCTTAGAGTCTCATTAATTTGAGAGAGAGAGAGAGAGATCCACCTAGTTTAGCGATGACTAGTATGACATTTTCAATAATGATGTGCATAGAAAAATTCATTAAAAAAATGCCAAAAATTAATGTGGTTTAGATTCATTGAGGGTGTAGTGTGGCAAAGCGTAAACCTAGAATGAATAAGAACCAAATATTGATTTTCTGTGAAGTTTTATGTGTACATAAATCATACCCTTGCACAAATCAATGGTCTCCATACAAATTTGAAAGAATTAAATAAATAAACTAACAAATTTTAATAAGATATCTTAATAGCAGTGAGGTCAGGGCTACGGTATAATTTTCTTAAAAATGTAAAGGGGTGCCAAAATAGAGAATTGTTTGGTATGTTTTTGGGAGAGTTGTTTTTGAAAAAAATTTGAGAGAGTTATTTTAGAAATTTTTTTGGTTTGTTTGGTTGTATATTTTGAGAGACAAATTTTTTTTGGGAGTTTGGGATGATTTGATATTTTAAGAGAGTTGAGTAGATGTGTGTAAGAGAAAAAGTGATTGAGAAGGAGAGAGGAGAGAGAAAAAGTGATTGATTGATGTGTAAGAGAGAGAAAGTGATTTTGAAAAATTTTTGAGAAAAAACTCAAACCAAACAAATTGAGAAATTTTTTTTTAAAACTCATTTTCCAAAAACCAAACATATTATGTTTCTGGTGGCACGCCTTGAAATACACATAGTTCCTCTAGCCTATTATAGTTTAAAATTATTCACAAACATAATTTTTCATACGGAACACTTGTTCAGACTGGTATGACAATGACGTTTTTACAATTATGCGTCATAATGCATGTTTTGACTTAAAATGAAAGGGACCATAAAAGGTTGTATCATTCTATGTGGGTGTTTGGAAAGTGGCTATTTTAGAGATTTTTTGACTTTTTGGTTATTTTAATAAGCTATTTTAGTTTTTATGTTTGGAAAGATGTGATGGATTTTTATTTGAGTTGTTATATTAAGAAAATGTGTTATAATGATGTTTGAAGTTAAAATGACAAATTTGTCTCTAATCTCACATTTTTCAAAATTGGTGTATAGGGGCAAAATCGTCATTTAGTATCTTAGGCAATAGGCTGTCAACTACCATGTGCTACACTGTCAACGTGATAGTGTAGCTGTCCCACTGCCGAAATGATGTTTTTTGTTTTGTTTTTTTTTCAATATAAATTATTGGTTTAAGATATTTGAGACTATTTGACTTTTTTAGTATTTGAGACTATTTTAGCCTCAATCTTAGTTTCCCAAACACCCCCTATATGAAATTTCTATACAAAAAATTATATTTGTACAACATTACCAAACAAGAATTCAGGCTTCAAAAGAAGTACTTTGTATCACAAGAAGCCTATTATAGATTAGAAAAATGATTTTTAAACACAAATTTTATATGTGAAATTCATCGAGAATGATGTGAATGACATTTTTGCAATTTGGGTATTTTGGATTAAAATGAAAGGCCATAAAAGCACACATTATTCTTTATGAAATTTTTATACAAAAATTCTACTCCCTCTATTCCATATTGTTGGTCCATTTTGTCATTTTTTGATATCCCAAAATGGCTGTTCATTTTGAAAAGTCAAACTATAAAATCTTATATTATTCCAAAATTACCCTTTGAAAATGATTATAAATATATTTAATAATGAGAATAAAGGGGCAATATGGTAAATCAATATCTTTTGATTTGACTTTAAAACCATAATTACATGTTCTTTTAAAAAGTTGAAATTCTCAAAAAGAGATTAATATTGTGGGACAGAGAAAGTATTTGAACACTAAATAGAAATACTGGCATCTGATCAAAAGTACAATTGTAATCCATAAGACCATCTCCAACGCTATAAAGATCGATTTGAATTTTGGTGAAAAAATCACTTTTGGTGCTCCAACGGTTGCACCAAATCGATATCAAATCGAGAATTCAAAGAACGTTTCACCAAAATGAGAACAGTTCGCATTTCACCAAAAACATCAGGCATGACCGTTTGGGGAGACCAACCGGTCGACCAACTGGTTGACCGGCCGGTTGACCAACCGGTCGACCACCAAAAGGTTCAAACAGTTCCAAAAAAAGGTTTAAACAATTAAAAAAAAATTTTTTTTTTTTGCCTTACCGGTCGACCACTAAAAGGTTCAAAAAGTTCCCCAAAAAAAAAAAATTTTGGCTTAATCGATCGACCAACCGGTCAACCAACCGGTTGTCTCGGCATAGGATTGATAAAAATTTGATGAAAATCAACCGTTTGGAGCACTCGGTATCAGATTGAGAAAAAAGTCATTTTTTAACTCAGATTTGATGAAAATTTTGGTGAACGGTTGGAGATGCTCTAAGACCATCTCCAACGCTTAATCAAATGCAGTATCAGATTTGAATTTTGATAAAAAAATCACTTTTTGGTGCTCCAACGATTGCACCAAATCGATATCAAATCGAGAATTCAGCAAACGTTTCACCAAAATGAGAGCAGGCTCCGCATTTCACCAAAACACTGTGCATGACCGTTGGAGGAGACTAACCGGTCGGCCAGCAGATTGACCGGCCGGTTGACCAACCGGTCGACCACCAAAAGGTTCAAACAATCCCAAAAAAAGATTCAAACCATTTTAAATTTTTTTTTTAGCCTTACCGGTCGACCACTAAAAGGTTCAAAAAGTTCAAAAAAAAAAAAATCCAAAAAAAAAAAATAATTTGGCTTAACCAGTCGACCGGCCGGTCAACCAACCGGTTGTCCCGGCGCAGGTTTGATAAAAATTTGATGAAAATCAACTGTTGGAGCACTCGATATCAGATTGAGAAAAAAGTCATTTTTTAATTCAGATTTGATGAAAAGTTTGGTGAACGGTTGGAGATGCTCTAAGAAAGCTGAAAATGAAAGGCAAGTAGAGAGGACAGAGTAAGAAAGATAAGAGGGAAGATGGCCACTCAACTCCCTCCATGATTCAAGCCTCCTTTCATTTCATCTAACCCACATTCCCAACCAGGTTCAGTGCCAACAGCTTTTTATCTACTAGAATTCTCTATCTTCCTCAAGGACTTGGTACACATAGGTCTAAATGCAAAGAGTACAACTCACAATAAATAGTAGGGCTAGCAAGCCTTGCCTAACCAACCACCAAAACAAGTAGAGTGAGTTAACATCAGGTGTGCTCTAGAGTTTCCCCACAACACTTCATTGGGGACTTTCTTTTTTCCTTTTTTTTAAACATTCCTACTGAAGTGTTTGGGGGAACTCCTGAGATCATTTGATATTCCTAATTGATCTCTCTCTGTTGTTCTGTAAAATCGCAATCTTTGCTTACTAATCTTGGAAATGTAAGTATTAGACCTTGTAGCTTGTGTTTCTATAACTCTCTACAAGCTCTCAGTTCTATTAGCTGTGTTTTTGTCATTTTTTAGGGTCAGTTTTTTCATGACCAATTTTTTATGTTTTGCTTGTTTTGTTAGAACAGCGGAAGGAAAAGTGGTGGTAGTGTGGTGGTAGGGTGGTTGTGATCACCATGGCAACAATGGTGGTGGTAACCATAGTGATTGCGTTAGTAAGAATTTAGTTTTGAAGACATTGAAAAATATTTTATGCCCTAATTAGTTCAGTTTTCATTGATTTTCATTTTTCGTTCATATTCACAAAAAAAATTCAAATAACATTTTCTATCAAAACAATGGAATTACACTTTGTTGCGCAAGGATAAAAGTTTCTCGCTTTGCTTAACGACCAACTAAAGATAAACACTAACCCATAAGTTTACAAGAAAGTAATTTCTTTTTTTCTTTTTTCTTTTTTTTTTTTTTTTTTTGAACTATAGAAGTAATTTCACTAAATTCAAAATCCAAAAATATATTAAAATTAAAAGATAAGAAGGTAATTAGAGCAAGAAGATGCAGACTTTCAAATGTTAGACCTGAAACAAAAAAACAAAAAAACAAAAAAAAAAAGAATTTGGATTATTGGAGGTTAGCCATTTCAGAGATAACTAATACAATTGTCTCATAATCAAGACCACATTAGGTCAAAATCATAATCATCACTTCCGTACCATAATCAACACCACCTTGTCTCATAACTAGACGGATCATAAGCCCTACTTGAATTTAATCATGAGTAATGTTAGAGATCTCTAAAATAACATCTCTTAAATTTTTCTACATCGATGAAGGTTGGGGTCTTAGTTGGTTGATTCCTAAACGAATAAACAATTGACATACAACATTCCACATCAATAAGGACACATTTATGGAGTGATGTTATAAAGATCTTAAGCATTTTTCACTATTTAAGCAACATGAATGGATTAGTCGACCATTTTTTTTTAGCATCAACAAAGAAATTTATTAAAAAGAGGGGGGGAGGACAGAAGTCCTCAAACAAAGAAAAGGAAAACAGTCATAACAAACAAAACGAAAGCACAACATCCTAGATGACTGGTCTGAAAGAGACCATGGTTTGGTTTTTTGGTGCAAATAAACTGCCAATAATAATAGCAAGCCAGGTTAGCTCCTCTCTTTTTCTTAGTTTCTAACCAATATTATTGGATGATTGTGATCGTTCGATGGATCTCTGTTTCCTCAAATTTTGACAACATTGCTAAGCAAATAATAGTTAATGAAATGACCCTTCTATATGGTAAGGTAGGATATATCAGCATCTTTCCAAACTCAAACCTTGGAACCATGGTCTACAATATTGTCTCATTATACAAGTTCTGTTACATAGTATTCTTCACCACATCTGCTTTATCAATGTTCAAACTTATCACAATAACAATTCTTGTTCTTTCTCTTTTTCCTTTTGGTTATAACCAAACCTTCTGAATCCAATCTTTCATAAGCTTAATTGTTTCCAATCATGGGAAATTGTTTTCGGAAAAATCTTCAGGATCCCAACCAACCAGATGGTATTGCTTCACCTCTCTCTGGTTTTCCTTCTTAGCATTTATTTTTAGTTACATATTCAGACACAAAACCCAATACTAAAATTGCATTTCTCTTAACCTGTTTGATCATTTACTACAAGGAGTCAATGAGTTTAAAGTTTCCCATCAGCAAAACGTTTCTGTATCACTTCAAGTGATGAATTTATCTGTTCCTTCAAATAAACAGAAAGGTAACAATTTTTTGCATGCACTCCGAAATTTTGAACAAATAAATATAGGTAATTCATTTTTGTTTGATTTCATAGAAGGCGTCGATGAGATCCAAATTTCTCATCCACCAAAAAAGTCTAAATCACCACTTCAAGAGATGAATTCACCTGTTCCTTCATTTGCACAGACAGGTATATAATGCTCATGAATACAGAGTATTCCCTTTTTAATTTTTTTTTAATCATATTTTCACAATGCAGAGAAGCTTTATTCACTCACTATTGAAAATATTTTTTTTTTTACCTATTTAATTTTCTACAAGAATTAGACAAGATTCAAGTTTCCCATAGTGGGAAGATCATCAAACCATTCCAAGAGATAAACTCATCTGTTCCATCAAGTACACATGAAGGTAACTATTTGCTTCAATATGCCTTTTTAATATTTTTTTATTTATCTGATTCGTGTAAATCCTTCATTTATTAGCGCATAGAAGCATAAGAAAGTCGACATGTAATTGGCTATTGGAATAATTTTTTCATCGGTTTGATTTGATACAAGGAGACAACGAAAACCAGATTCCCCATCTCAGGATAATTTTTAAACCACTACAAGGGAGGAATTCGACTGTTTACTCAAAAAGTAAGTATGTATCTGACTCAAGAATGGTGTTTTAAGATTTTAATTTGGTATGCTGATCTTCCATTTCTTCAAAGAAGGAATCTTAAAACAAACTCGAACATTCGTTCATGAGATCATATATCTATTTTCACACAAAACTCAAATATTCTGTCAGGATAATTTGTTATTGAAATTATGTTTATATGTTTGCTCTCATACTAAGGTCTGGAGCTCCAAATTTCTTGTCCTGCGAAAACATCCATACCACATTAAGGGACAACTTTATATGTTTCTTTAAATACACGAGGTGGTCTACATTTCTGTAAATTTTTTTTTTTTTTTTTTTTTCAAAATTTTGTTTTGATCTATAAAGCACAAATACTTCTAAAAGTACCCATATTGGATATCGATATTCATCGACACTCATGGATAATCCAATACTTCCTAAACATATATGATAATTTTGAGAAGAATCATATACTTTTAGGACACTGTCACATACCAAACTATTATCAAATTTTTGCATATTATTATAGTATAATTGTTAAAATAAAAACAATAATAGTTTTTTAATATTTTTTAATTTTTTACCGAAACTAGTAAAATTAAAGTAGTAAGTAGTATTATAATTCTTTTTAGATTTTATCAAATTAAGGTATGCATTGGAAAATATTAAAAAAATAAATAAATAAAAAATAAAAAAATACACACACAACTTAAAGTGACTACTGACTATTAAACCAATATCTAATTCTTAAAGAATAGTTTCTCACTCTTTGAACTCATGTATATATAATACTAAAAGTTATAGTTTTTTTTTTTTTTCAATGTACCCTGATTGTGCCCATATCATATTTTTTTAGATTTTGTCGCAATTGCCATCTCCATGCTTCATAGGCCCCGTTTGTTTTCAGAGATAGAATGGAGGGGATTGATAGTGAGGGGATTAATAGTGAGGGGATTATTAGTGAAGGTCGTTTGTTTTCAGAGATAGAATGGAGGGGATTGATAGTGAGGGGATTAATAGTGAGGGGATTGTTAGTGAGGGGATTAATAGTGAGAAATTGTTAAATTATTTTTATATAAAATAATAAAACAAATATAAAAATATAAAAATTAAACATTAATATTTTAAAAAAAAAATCCCAATATATAAAAAATAAAAAAATAAAAAAATTTCTAATCCCCTCACTATTTTTCTAATACCATCTCTACCTCCTCACTATGAATCCCCTCCCCAAGGGTATTAGTAGTACCAAGGTATTAGTAGTACCCTCCCTATCTCTCAAAACAAACACGGTATTAGTAATACCAAGGTATTAGTTAGTCCCAAGGTATTAGTAGTCCCAAGGCTATCTCTCAAAACAAACACCCCATATCCTAGTCCCAAGGTATTAGCAATCCCAATACCCTCCCTATAACTCAAAACAAACGGGCCCATAGGGTTTGATCTGATGTATCTTGCAATGCAGAGAAGCTTTGGCAAGAAGAAATATATGGTGAATATGGTGTCTCGAAGATGAACATGAAAGATGAAGTGGTTCATGCTTACATATGCAAATGCTTTTGCTATGATATCTTGAAGGAAGCAACCAACAAATTCAGTAAGAAGAACCTACTTGGTGAAGGTGGTTTCGGTGATGTTTATAAAGGATGGATTGATTACTGCACCATGAGTGCTGCAAAGCCAGGTGCTGGAACTCCGATTGCTGTCAAGAGGCTGAGAAAGGAAGGAGCTCAAGGGTGTGAGGAATGGCTGGTACAGCTCTCTCTCTCTCTCTCTCTCTCTCTCTCTCTCTCTCTCTCTGTGTATGTGCACGTAACCCTTGGATTGAGTTATTCATGCAGAATGAATTGACATTTCTGGGCAAATTAAGTCATCCAAACGTGGTGAAGCTCACGGGACACTGTTGTGAGGGCAACCATAGGATTTTAGTGTATGAGTTTATGGCTAAGGGAAGCTTGGAAGCCCATCTCTCGAGAGGTAAGCACCATCATTTCAAGAATTGGCAACAAATCGTCAACCTTATTTTAGAAGGAAGACAAATAGAAAGAGCAAGTTACATTGACCTCCCTTACGATTCAGAAAAAATGCAACCAGCTCTACAGTTTTGGCATATTACACTGACATCTCTTTTACAAAGGTTAAAGGAACAAGAACTAAAGCAAATGTATGAACACATAAAATAAACAAGATAAAATAGACATGAAATGACAACATCACTTCTCATTGATATGACTAATGAATTACTGATGAAAAGGAGACTTCAAGTGTTTCGTGAATTAAAACGTTAAGAGAGCTTAATGTATTTTCTCCAAACTTTAGGGGGAGGTCAGTGTAACTTACCCAATAGAAAAAAGAGAGAGAGAATTAAAATATCTTGCTGAATTTAGACTGACCTAACAGAGAAACCATAGTGAAGAATTGTTGTTTGACATAATCAGAAGGGAAAACAGAGCTAAACTGGAGTAGGAGAATCAAAATAGCAGTTGAGTCAGCGAGGGGTTTAGAGTACCTTCACAACGCTGTGAGGCCAGTCATTCACCGTGATCTCAAGTCATCCAATATTCTGCTCGACAGTGTAAGCTTTTCAGTCAATCATATTCGTACTCATTTCATCAAAACTGAGAGTTTTTGGCATATCAGATCATTAAAATTCTACCATAGATACATTTATTTTTTTATTTTTTATTTTTATTTTTTCAGTTTACAACATCTTTACTCACCCCAAGGTTTCATTTTTTGACTACCAACTGCGAAATTGATCCTACTTTAGGGGTTCAATG